>CAWVOY010000166.1:63978-93169 GCA_963931895.1 Eupithecia pulchellata | reverse complement strand
ACAATGCGGTCCGCAGCGCGCCGCGGCCGGCTCTAGCGCGCCGCCCCTCCCCCCGCCACGCCGCACCGCACGCCCCACTCTGCGCTTTCCTCGGGTTTCCCGGAGCGCATGAGCTTTGCCGAGACTCGGCGCGCGCGCCCGGCTCCGCCCGCCCCGGAGCCGCACACCATACTACTCCTACTTTCAGTAGGATGGCCCAGGCGGGTGTGGATACCTGCGTCTCTCCTAGTGCCTCTGATACCCTCTATTATATTATAGTAGCTAGGTTTACTAGGCCTGTGTGAGTTTGCCCACTTCTCGGAGTAGGTACGCGGCAGGTCTACATGTCTCCACTTACATACGTCTTCGCCGGCATGTTCGGTTCATATCCTGAACCTCCTTTACTTTACTCCGTTCTCTTCCTTCCGCCGACACCTTCTTATCTTAAAGACCGACTTGAATTTCTTCGTCTCTCCCTCTCTCTCCCTCCGCTCCTCCGACACTTTTCTCTGAGTATTCCACCGCACACGACCCATTCCTCCGCCATGCAGGCACCAGTTTCGAGACCGCCCTTCTTGTTTCAATTGCGCGCCGAGTCTTTTCCGCACAACTTAGGTAAAATGTTCACACACTATGACATCGCACACGGTAGGAATTGTTTCCTAAGAGTAAATTAATTGGATTAAATGATCAGCCATAGGCCTATGTCCAGCAGTGGACTATTATAGGCTGGTGATGATGATGGTGATGAAATGATCAGCCGGAAAATTCAGTAAAAAAATATTTTGGACAGTATGCTTTTGGTGGCGATTAATATAAACCATCAGCAATAGGTACTTGGTCGGCAGCTTAATTATTTTTGATCGGAAAATAAATAGTTGTTGTCGGTAAAGTTAATGTGTTGAGCAGAATTAATAATATGGTCGCAGGATTATACAAGAGTACATTTTTATCAGCAGGTCGACGTTGGAGCTGCGCTACTAATGTTCTGGTTCGCATGATTATTAATTGGAAAACACAAATATTTGTGAGATTGGCAAATATTTTGTTCCGGGTGTTCTGGGTGGGTATGAGAAAATCTTCTCTCTGCGTATGAGAAACAAATGGTGGATATTTTTTTGCCATACGAGGTCGTACTTAGTTTAGTTTATCCTTAGATGTATGGTAAATGAGTCGCGTCTTTAAAATTAGGTGCTCAAGTTATTTAATTTAATCTATGTAGTGTATGTATAATAATAATGATGCCATCTATGGCGCTCATTAGGGGAGGCCTATGTCCAGCAGTGGACTATTATAGGCTGGTGATGATGATGATGATGATGATGTAGTGTATTGTATGATGTATATTAGTCGCCTCGCCACCGACACACAAACAAGCAAGGCTTTACTTGGGTTCTAGTGATGATGTTAGGGTTGTGCATTATTTATTTCGGTAGATGCCTACCTATTACTAAATAATCATGAACATCTTATAAAATTAAAAGCCGCTGTTTAAAGTATGAACGATTGCGAAGTTATGTAAATATCTGTGAATAATGTGCGATGTGCGTGGCGGAGTGAGCTGCTAATTAGCACCCACAACAATGGTGCGCTGCGGACCCCGGGTGACGGCCACGGGCGGGGGTCGTCGCCGCACGACCCCGCCGCACGACCCCGCCGCACGACCCCCGCCCCGTCCGTGTGAACCAACCACCGACATTTGCATACTTCTTCGTCAAATAATCGCAGGCACATTCATATTCGTACACAAATACAGGCAAACGGTTCCTTGAGGCAAGAGTAAGCTCCTTTGAGGCCATCCAAAGATCCCGTATCGCGAAATTCCTATCCAGGGTTGACAGGTGTAAAAATAGTATTATATCTAGTCTGGCGGATCGACTGATCCAGACAGACACATACAAACGATGGATGGAACTAGCCTCCTGAGTGTACAAGTAGGTACATTATGTATTCTTAATTTAGGTATATTTTTATTGTAATTGTATATGGATCATGTGTCTGAAATAAAAGCATATTATTATTATTATTATAAACGAATGAAAAACAAAAGATGTAGAGTAGGTACATATATATCGAACAGCACTACCGCAGTCAGTATACAGTTTATGAAAAGATAAATTAAATATATTTTACTTGTTAAAGACGTAGAAAATTGACAAAAGTATTTCTACCAAACGCAGCAGGCCCGTGCCCCGCGGAGACACTCTCCGGTCCCGAGGGCGGGCGCCGCCCTCCGAGCTCTACATCACTTATATATATATTTTATACTACCGATCCACCACGGAACCCTAACTTTTCTGAAAATATTCTATAATCTATGTTCTTCACGGAAGATTTTGGATTCTAATAGTTAAAGGATTTTTCAAATCGGTCCAGTAGTTTCGGAGCCTATTCAATTCAAACAAACAAACATTCAGATCTTTCCTCTTTATAATATTATATTAGTATAGACTAGCGACCCGAAGCATGCAACTATGGACGCCGCAACATCGAGGACACTGCGCGCGTGTTGTTGACCCTTCCAGTGTCTTAGAAGACCTCTTTTGATAAAACCTATGTTGTAGTCCTGAGGTAAAACCTCGGCACAGAGATCGTTCCACATCCCGACTGCTCGCGAGCTGAGGATGCGGATGATGCCCTGTCGACAGCACCTGTCACTAACCTATGTCAGTAGGTAGGAATGAATATAACGTTAGCGTGACTACCTCAATGTTTAGTTAAAATACTAAGAGTCCGTTTGTCACTAAGAACTAGAAACATTTGTATATTCCTATATACATTTATTGAGTAACATAATTACTGTGGGAATCATAAAATGATGTGAATATTTTATATTCGTTCGCGCATAGCATTGTGTGCGCGGTTCGAGTTCATTGTCAAGGCCCGGGGCGAGGGGCGAGGGGCGCGGGGCGCGGGGCGTGTCGTCTTCGCGGAGCAGGATGACTCGCTCATGGCTCCGTCAGCAGGTGGTGTATCTAGTGTAAGTACAGCGTACGGGTTCAAAAGGAATGGGGGCAGTCAGGACGGGCGCGGCGCGGGTGGTTCAACGAGACCCCCTGTGCGACCGCTCTACATGAGATATGTGTTCCTAGGTAGTGAACAACAAGACGAGGCCTTGCCCCCGGCTCGGCGCGGTCAGGCCGGTGAAGGCCCGCGCTCGCTGCGCTGACATCTGACTCCGACGCTAATTGACATTTTATACTTTTCACAGCTCTTGGAACCTTGACCAGATTATTGATCATTTTATTATTGCTCATTTATTGTCAATATTTATTTATTTGGGTAATTAAAAGCCTTTATTTAGGTTAAAATTTAATCTTAAAGGAGTGAAATTGCCGTTTTATTGTAATAGGGACTTCGAATTGAGAACCTTCATGGTTTGAACCACGTGGAAGACCGATCCGAGCCAAACTACCCAGGAGTCAGCGGCATGGCTTAACATTACCTTACCAACAATATTGACTCATTTGCGTCAAATCAATAAAACATAAAAATATGTAAAATGGGTGCCTCATGATTTGACTAATCAGCAGCAAGAAACAGGTGTTGAAGCTTGTCTTGCCTTGTTGAATAGACAGCAAAACAGTCGGGTATCTTCTTAAAAAAAACAGATAGATTTAAATTATTATAAAAAAAGCGGATTTATTTAGTCTGGTTTGCCTGAGTTCTCAGCACCGAGGCACTAGGATGTATGATGAATAATGAAAGTACACTTACACAACATACATGTTGTGGCCCACAACATGCATCCATCTATTTACAGATTTTCGTTCGAAGAAGTTAATATTAATTAGCTTCTTCAAAGCATTGCGTTTTATGTGCGAAAGATCAACATCTTTGGAGCGGCTAGCGTAAAAAAAACAAAGTTCGCAGTAAATAATTATGTACTTCTCCGGTAATTTTGGGCGCAGTTTGGAATATACATCTGTATAATTGAAGGTGGTTCGAGGAGAAGCTCGACCGGAAGGAACCATTAGTCCTATTCCGGACAGAGCGGGCGTGCGTCCTTAGTGGACGCACCTTATTATATTAATAGAGTGGGAACGTTCAGCAAAGGTGACAGGTCAGCAGCTTCTGTTCTCAGCACAAGGAGTCAGCTCGAGCTCAGAGCTGACCCAAATTGCTGGAATTAAGCTCAAGGGGTAATTCCAGCAATTTGAACAGAAGTTAATCGAGCAAAGCAACAAACTTATTGTACTGAGGATTCCAGATGATAGCCAACGTGACTTTGGTTTGACCAGTGAGCAAAAGAGAAAACAAAGCGTTTTAGATGAACTGAACTCCTCAGTCACCCGGAACAAGTACGCGACCATCATTGCCTTTGAGATTATTCTTCAAGGTGCTTATGAAACGTTAATATTGACTTTCAGATCAACTAAGGAGTTGGTCCTGACGAGATATTCATCGTTTATGTTATGGTCCACTTACACTCCACTCGCCACTCGCACCGCATCGCAAGAGTCTCCCGCAGCCTTACCACATTATGTGTACTATGGCCTTACTGTCTAACTTGAAATCCATTAGCAGTGTACTTCAAACCGATTACCAGTTGCAGACCCAGTCAGAATGTTGTCGGTATTGTCTTATGTATCAAGGATCTTCAGTTTCAGTTATTTACACATTACGAAAGAAAGGTATCACCGATGTCCAGGCTAGGTTTGAAATGGCGAACTGAAGCCGATTGCGATTACCAGTTGAGTTAGACAATGAGCCGCTGCATTGGAATGGAACGTGTCGTCGTCGTTGCAATCAAGATGAATTACAAACACAAATGTTATTCAACACAAGGAATTGGATACATCGACGGGGTCGGAGATCTTATAAAAATGATTTGTACATAATTATAATATCGCAAGTGAACGTTCGCGTTATAATATAATATGTAAGTAGAGATTGGTTCACGCGGGCCGCGCCGCCGTGGGTGACGTAAGTAAAGTTCACGCGAGACTTCCTCCTCGTCGGGACACTCTCCGCTACAGTGCAGTACAGTACAGTACAGTACAGTATAGTGCAGCCAGTGAAAGGCTGCACTACTCGTACAGGACCATTATTCTCTATGAAATAAGAGATTCCTTGCCCAAACCGTGTGACGTCACAATGTATTCTAAATACGATTTTGTTCGATTCCACGCCGTTGTCTTGTCATATCTGTGAAACGCGTTGGGATTGGCAATTGTGAATAAAGGCCCAGGTGTATCCCACATAGATATGTAGATACCCGCAGCCGGCCGCGGCTGCAGTGTCGTGGTGCCGCGCGCGCGCCAGTCCCTCCTCACGAGATCGATCCTATGGACTCATATCCCAACTATCGAACATATAATGTCTCATGGCCGCCCATAGAACGTGTCTCGCTCGAACCATTCACTGTTACTGAACTGTACTTTAGATGGTCAAAGAACGTTTACTTAGCCGGATTTGGCTTACAGGTTACACTAGATATATCACTTTTCTGCGGGATAGTATTTGTATAGAGGTTGTAGGTATTATGTTTTTGACCTACCTAGGAACTGACGTAGCCGATGATGCAGATCACCAGACGGTGATCTTATAATACGAGTATGTAGATATATTATATAATTGTACTACTTACGTGGTTTATGTACTTTTTCGAAATATACAGTTCGTAGGAACTTAATCTTTCTTTTGACTCAGTCCCAGTCAATTTTTCGGAGAAACCCCACAGACAAGGAGAGGACCTAATAAAAATATCGACAGCTCGTGGTAAGTCATTTTTAGTAATTACATTTATATCCATAAATAAAGTGCTTGACTTATTTAATGTTTTTTTATTCACAACCCTAATTTTAATCATAAACTTGGGTCAATTTAGTGAATGCATTTTAAAACCCCATTGAATAATTAGTACATATTTTATTCGTTTAATTAGGATATTAAAACCCCATGTCCTCTAAGTTACTGTTAGAACAAATGATGAAGGCGTTCTTCAGTACCAGTAGTGTCAACATAATGTGGCTGCCATTGCAGAGCAAACAAGGTATTTTTTTTTAAATTGGCCTAAAAATGTGAGAATAGATTCGAAGCGATCGGTACACATCATCAAGTTTGAGTAGAATTAGAAACGATCGGTGCACATCCCATGCTGCATGCTGGTAGTCTAGTCCAAGTGCCCTTTTCACCATGATTTTACGCTAACAATGTGCTTCCGGAACCGCTACATCAATTATACTTACACAGGTATTCGAAAACTATTATAATATTTAGTGTTAATTTCAATAGTTGTAGGTATTCGATAGATGTGGCGCTAAACTTGGTGATATCACCAAATAGTTATATTGTATTGATTGTATCGTACTAAAGCATTTACCAGTAACCAGCCGCTCGAACACTCACGCAATGGCTCACTCGCATCTTCGCGATTCTACAATATTTACAACGTAATAGATGTAGCAGTGAATTTCATTGCTGAAATTAGATGCGAGAGAAAATCAGTAAACACCTTTATTAGAGTACTAGCGGCCCGCCCCGGCTTCGCACGGGTATTAAACAAAAATTTCAGAAATTATACACAATAACACGATGGGTTTCACAGTTTTCATGCGGATCCCTAACTTTTTTGAAAATATTATATAGCCTATGTTCATCACGGAAAATTTAGGATTCTAATGGTGAAAGAATTTTTCAAATCGGTCCAGTAGTTTCGGAGCCTATTCAATTCAAACAAACAAACAAACATACAAACAAACAAACATACAAACAAACAAACATACAAACAATCAAATCTTTCCTCTTTATAATATTAGTATAGAAAATCACTCTAAGTTTTAGTCAACTCTGGTTACAGTAGGTACCTACTTGAATATAATGGTTGTATATTATGGTGATGTAAACATATCATTGTACTACAGGAAATTTATGATGTTTAATAACATCTTATACGTAGAGCAAAAGTATCCTGTTTAACGCATTTATACAATAAGCACCAATGACACGATACAAGTTCTACGGGGTGTTTTTGAGATATATTGGTATAGGGTGATATATTGATGGTCGGGATAATAATACTATACATATACCTACACACTGTGAGTGTTACAACATAGGTGCATAATCTCCTAGATTACAATTATGTAATGTGCTACTGAACGAACTGACTGGATGACCTGACTGAACTGTAGGTATAGTATAGTAGGTATGTATGTACAACGTTCAGAGCGGGCGAGCGGCGGGTGGCGGGTGGCGGCGCAGCACGCATGGAGCGGATACTGGTTTATTATAATTTACATTATAACTTACTGTAATTGAAATTTATTATAGTTTGAACATTATATACCAGAAGCAACGTAGCAAGTGTTGTGTTGTCACACAGTACGCCGCGCTACGCCGCGCTACGCCGCGCTACGCCGCGCTACAACTACGATTGGTATCAACGTATCCAAGAATAGGATACTTATTGTAACAGCAACAGCAACAGCAGGTGCGAACCCGAACGCAGGAACTAGCGAGTATGAATAATTTGGTGGTCGGTGAGGCATTTCGAAATGTATACCTACAATAAAATGACCATTCAATACAAAAACATAAAGTTTAATTCGTAATAAGTGTAGGTATTGTTGGTTTGTAATGCAGTAGGTACTTACTTATGATCTGATTTCTTAAGCAGAGCAAGCGAGCAACCCGTCCGTCCTGTCGTTACGTAAGTAAGGTCGCTCCGACCGGTCAATGTTCGCGTTGCCCAACTCGCGCGCACGCCTTTACGTTATTGGCAAGTCCTTTCATCTGCGCAGCATCCTGCCTGCTCTGTAGCACAGTGTACATATAGACAGTGTGGAAACTACCTACAAACGCTCGAAACGGCTCACTCACACAAGCATGCGCATCTACGAGAGCTCTAAGGGGTTTTCGCAGTGCTGTCAGTAGCGGTTGGCGCGTCGAGACGAGCGGTCACGCGCAATTCTATTTTTGAAAAATGCCCCGTTCTTTTTGTATCGCATACATATTTTAAACTCCCTGGTAATATTGAAAGGTAAGAATAATTTAATTTGTTATCCAATAATGTGAATGAATTAACTTATTTGTAAATTCAAAATGGCGACGGTTTTGAGGATGTGTATGAAAATAAAACTCATGTTGTCATGAGTAATATTATATTTTCATGCTGTCAAAATGTATATTATAATATAAATCATCAACTTTTCCGTCATGGGTGTCGTTTTTATGGTTTTTGAGGGTGCTGAAAGCGATACTGATGTCGAAATGTGAATCCAAGATGGCGGCTACTATAAATTATCAACTTTTCCGTTATGGGTGTCGTTTTTATGGTTTTCGAGGGTTGCAAAACCGATGCTTCTGTCAAAATATGAATCCAAGATGGCGGCTGCTATAAATTGTCAATTTTTCCGTCATGGGTGTCGTTTTTATGGTTTTTGAGGGTGCTGAAAGGGATACTGATGTCGAAATGTGAATCCAAGATGGCGGCTACTATAAATTATCAACTTTTCCGTCATGGGTGTCGTTTTCATGGTTTTCGAGGGTTGCAAAACCGATGCTGCTGTCAAAATATGAATCCAAGATGGCTTCGAGTCTGTTGCAGCTGATACTGCGGTCAAAGAAAATGGATGAAATTTTTCGTAGTTGCTTTAAAAGAGAACACATAAACTGCAAAGTAGCTGAACGAATTTACAAAGAAATCAATAAAATCAGTTTTACCATACCCTGTCCCTGTTTCCCAATAGTTAACTTATTTAAAAAAGCTGTTCATTAGAATGAGAATATTTTACACAATAAAATTCAATAATAGAGAATTCAGAACGTGTCGTAGTAGACGAAAGTAATTTTCTGTAAATAATTTGTAATACATAATTAATAATAAAGATATACAAGTAGGTATTGGTTTTTTAATTAGTAGACATAACACGCATTTTTAGATTGAAACGCTGCTGTAAAGCTTGCAGCCGTCATGAAAAGTCATTAGTGGCTGCGCGCGCCCGCTCCGACGAGTACACGAAACGTTTTCGTCTTACCACGGCTCGCGTGCGACGCCATGACATTACCTATTTATATTGAATTTGTAAGCAAATTATTTATTAAAATTTAAAATTCAACTAATTATACTTTCATGCCGTGTGGTGCCGGCAAAGAATTTCACCACCCCAACTCTTCCCGTGGGTGTCGTAAGAGGCGACTAAGGGAAACACAGCGGGGGGCGGGCAGCAGCGCCTTCTGCAGAACAACTACACCGAACTGCGATCCCCAACCCGCATGCCCAGCGTGGGGATTATGGGCAATAACCCCCAAATAATGATGCCATCTATGGCGCTCATTAGGGGAGGCCTATGTCCAGCAGTGGACTATTATAGGCTGGTGATGATGATGATGACTTTATATTTACAATTAAGCAGTTGACCTAACTGCAGACTGTTGTAAACAATCTACAGGTAGCTCAATTGATCCATCAATAGCTGTTGGAAACGTCCCTAAGGCGCTGCTGGCTGCATTGCCTCGCTGTATCTCAATGGTGATACGCTGCGCAAGATACCTACTCACCAGCTCTCGGATCACTCGTCGCTTCAACCAGACGATTTTTTTTTATATATATATCTGACAATATTTGTCAGCTGGTTATTTCAATTCCATTGATTTAATAACAACAGAAAAAAATACTTAATTTATAAAATATTTCTCTAAGACAAGCAATGTGACAACCCTAGTGCTATAATGGAGCGTAGGTATTTATTTCTTCAACTAGGCTTAGTTTCGATACTGGTCCATATGTAATGTATACTGTGTCAAACAGCTTAAAAGAATAAACCTACCTAGGTACATATTTGGATCTCTACATAATCGAGCCGTGTGGTGCCGGCATAGAATTTCACCACCCCAACTCTTCCCGTGGGTGTCGTAAGAGGCGAAAGGGAACACACCGGGGGGCGGGCTGCAGCGCCTTCTGCAAAACAACTACACCGAACTGCGATCCCCAACCCGTATGCCCAGCGTGGGGATTATGGGCAATAACCCCCAAATAATGATGCCATCTATGGCGCTCATTAGGGGAGGCCTATGTCCAGCAGTGGACTATTATAGGCTAGAAGTCCATAACGCGGAAGAATTAATCAAGCTCTAGAGGTCCATTCCATAGACTCTATATAATGTATAAACAGACTAGCGGTCCATGTGTATGTAACAAAAAATTGTTTTTTCATGCGGAACCCTCATGTTGGTAGCACGAAAAATATAGGATTATAATGGTGAAAGAATTTTTCAAATCGGTCCAATAGTTTCGGAGCCTATTCAATTGAAAAAAAAACAAACAAACAATCAAATATTTCCTCTTTATAATATTAGTATAGATATATTGGTTAAAAAAACCTGTAATGATGTTATACTGTTTTCTAAATAAATAAATATGTAGATAGGTACAGGGTCACGCCCCCCCCCCGCTCTCCCCCTCGCCACGTGGACCACCCCCCGCTCGCTCCAGTGACACTGACTCCGCTACATGCGATCATTTCATACTGTCCGCTCCACTTCATACATACACAACAACTCGTTCACTACCCGACTGACGCGATGACAAGACATACTCGCCGATTGCCTTAAAACTTCCTCTAATTTTTTTAATTATAAAGCCCTTTCGATGGCCTCTGCGTTCACCATTTCATATATAACGCAAGAACGGTCGAACCGATTGGAATATTGGTGGCGATCTTAGAACCAGGAGACGGACAGAGGATAGTGCGAGACACGCGGAAGAAGTCGCGGGAACAAACTACTTACAAATAAAATAACCGAGTAGGCACGACCGCCAGTCCCTGCTAAAATTGAAACCCATGAATGTAAGGAATTACTGATTTTGACAGTTGTATACACATTGTCAGTATTCCGACGTAGTGCGAGGGCTTACGTTTACAAAGGAGTAGAGCGTCCCTTCGGCTGGTACATACGTTTACAGCAATTGTGATGAAGTACAGAAACGTACAGTTGCCGTGTGGTGCCGGCAAAGAATTTCACCACTTAACACAATTTTAACGAATTTACTTATTTTTAGTATACATATATTGGGCAAGTTTAGTATGTTTAATTTACTCATCTCTAGTAGGTATACAAGGTATAACAAAATATGTGTACTAAGCCGAAGGGGGAAGTTTCAGACCCCAATGGTGATCAGTTGTGGGGGGGGGGGGAGATAATTCAAAATTCCTATTTTTCGTTTCCCATACAAAAAGTTTTAATTTAAAAAGTAACAACCCTATCCGGGTAACCTATACATAATTACATACCTACTACCACTGCAGGTAGGTAGGTATTTATCTTCGTAGAGTTCAGCTATGGCGGGGTGGGAGACTACCTAATCTAGGTATCTATCTATCTATCTTGACGACCTCTGTGGCGCGGTGGGCGAAGGTCCGCCTGCGACGCAGGAGGTTGCGGGTTCGATTCCCGCCTCGGGACAAATATTTGTACGATCTGCAGATATTTGTTCAGGGAGTTCTGGTCGTTTTCTATATATAATAAAAATATCTATATATGTAATAATATTGTATTATGTATATCAGTCATCTAGTACCCATAACACAAGCTCTGCTTAGCTTGGGGCTAGATGATGCTGTGTGGATTGTCTGGCATTATTTATTTATTTATTATTTATCTATCACTCTACATCTGTGACGACGTCATTGTCACAGGTAAAGAAACCGCTGCCTTTAGGGTTGTCACTTAGTAAAAAATCAGCTGTCCATGTTGAAACTTTGATGCAGTTTTTTCCGAGATATTGATAGAAATTCGAAAAGTCGTTGAACAAAAGTTGGTCCCCGGGGGGTGGGAATTCACCCCCTTTCGCTTAGTACACATATTTTGTTACACGGTGTATACATGGCAAGGGCAGTAGGTATGTTTATTTTTGGAAGTAGGTAAGTTTTATAGCTGTCTGTTTGGTCTAAGTTGGCTAGAATACGTAGTTTTTTTGCTGCCTATGTAAAGATCGTTTTAGCGTTGGTATTATTTCCCCATAGGATGACGGAATATTAAGAGTGGCTATGGGCACTGTCGTAATACTTTGCAAGGACACTGTACAAGTCTGTTGTTTTCTTAATTCCACGGAGGGCATAATGTCAAGCTGTAATATTGTTTTTATGTATGTAGTAAGTAATTCAATTTACACGGGTGTCTAATGTTAAATAATTTACTGTAATTAAATGTACTGTCATTAACTGTAATTATTGCAGTTAATTACAGTACATTTATTCACAAAGTTATATTGTGATAGAGGTGGAACGTCATTATTTTAGTAATTAAGAAGTTTATTTCTAGGATACGCTCGTTCATCCAGTCGGTGATTTTATTGAGTATATTGTTAAGATTATTTATATATATACTAATATTATAAAGAGGAAAGATTTGATTGTTTGTATGTTTGTTTGTTTGAATTGAATAGGCTCCGAAACTACTGGACCGATTTAAAAAATTCTTTCACCATTAGAATCCTTCATTTTCCGTGATGAACATAGGCTATATAATATTTTCAAAAAAGTTAGGGATCCGCATGAAAAATTCAATAATTGAACCGTGGGCTGTATATTCGACCTCTTTTTCTATTATGGCGCGTCAGAATAGAAAAAGAGGTTGTATAGCGCACGGTGCTTGCTTTTTCTCTACGGCCAGTGTCAGTTTTGGAATGTCGAGTCAATGTCAAAAACCCCAATGCTGTTAAAAAAAGTAAAGATCCGTATGAAAACTGTGAAACCCATCGTTTTAGTTTGTATAATTTCTGAAATTTTTGTTTAATACCCGTGCGAAGCCGGGGCGGACCGCTAGTCGGGTATATGTTTATCGTGATTACATGTCGTTAGTACGGATACGTCGGCGGCGAATAGGACGCACGGCTCGTCTATTATTTTAGGAAGATTGTTTATGTAGGTTAGAAATAAAAGGCAACCAATAACGCTGCCTTGGGGTATTAACGCAATTATTTTTTTTTGATCGTACGTTAGTTATCTAGCGTGTACTAAAATTGTAACATTCAATGTCTAGCTATGTTCTCTATCCCTCTGGTTTATCGACAAAATGCTGCAGCTTGAAACCCTCCTCCCTAGTGTATGAGGTTGAGTTTTTCTTGCGAAAGCAATGTCTCAGAAAGTGTCTCAGATATGCACAGAACTGGTGGGATGGTCTGGGTTCTGGTCGGTGAAAGCTTATAGTAGCAGTTGTTTATTGTCTAGGCTTTGTAGATTTTGTAACATTATTTTAAATGTCTTGAGTTTCGAAAGGAATAGCTTCTTGGTGGTTTATGGTCATTTCTTTATCTAGTCATGGCTATATTTATCTGGTTTGAGATTGTGTCTTTCAGTTCATTTATTATATACTTTTGAGTTGATGTAATATTTTCGTTCAGGGTAAGTATTATTAGGTTATTTAAATTTTGCAATGTCGATAAATCTATCCTTGTTTCAAACAGTTCCGCGTCCACTGGTTTGAGATCGATGTAGATCGTGACTCCGCTGATGCTGGTCGTCAGAGCAGTGAATCACATGTTTTTGCTATTTTCGGAGGTGGTAGGCATGTTTGCGTTATGAACAGGTCATGTATCATTTCTCCGTAGATTGCATTGTACACTGTCCTAATTACTTAGTTTCGCGCAATTGGACTCGCTACAGCGCAGGCGCGCGGCAACCTTAAAAATCTGGTAATAAATTATCTTGAAGTCCTGTTCTCTGATTTTTTCCATCTAAATTACATAATCTCTTCTTCTTTTATCATATTTTTCTTCTGATCTCATATTTTAGTTTTTTATCGATGATTATTCTTCGAATTTTGTTTAAGCAACGGAGGTCCGGTGACCTACTGGAACCATTTTGGAGTCACCGATATGTCACCATCACCACACGATTGTTTTTGTTTCCTCGTTGTATATTATCGTGATTTTAATATTATATATTTTTGTGATTCTACGTAACAGGTTTTACTTGTTACTTGTTTTCAGTGAATACCTCAAAGAATCTAAGTAAATAAAATTGCAAAGAAAGCCGGAGCAAACTTGGTCCTCGCGGAGGTGGCAATCCTCCCTAAACTATTAGGTATTTAAATATATTTATTCATTTGCACAGTTAATATTAACTTCAATTAACTTCTTACAAGTTACGAAGAATAGTACCTACCTATTCGTATTTTTAAGAAGTTTTCTAAATAAGGTAGCGTTTAGGTTACTTTATAAAAGCAAGCAGACTGTGGACTGTGGGTTGCTGTAAGACAACTGGAGAGCCAGCTGTAGGGAGGTCACGTCGTCTGTCTGTCTGGGCCCACGCGTGCGATGTGTCGGGGGGCGGGCGGCGGGCGGCGGGCGGCGGCGGGCGAGGGGTGAGGTGTCGCGGACTGGTCGTGCTCTGCGGCTCGGCGCTCGCGACGTTCATTCTGTGCCGCTCCAAATATAACAAACTTGGATAATATGCATGCAAGAGTACATTTCGCAGCGGCACCATCACCGATGAAGTAACAAGCCGCCTTGTGCAACATGAGGCGACGTCGGCCCGCGATGTCTCCCGCGTGAGGAGGCTCCCAGGCCTGCCGCTGCCCCCGCGCGCTGGCAGCTCGCACTGCTTCGTGGAACTCGACCCTCCACGATATCCGAGCCAGCCTTTCGCTTAAAATATTCAAAACTAAGTTATAATTATAAAGCAACTATAATATAGCAAAGGTATCTTTTAGTTATGATCATTATAATAAATGTAAGTATGTATGTTTAATACATAATATTGACGGTCATTTGACAGTAATATAATATGTGTAGTTCATCGTACCGACTGATTATTAGTACAGTTCCATTCCTCAATCCATCTGTTCCATCGCCTCTCCGACACCCCCTGGAATGGAACTCTTCTCAGGGCTAGCTCGTCTACGTACAACGTACCTACTACTACTAGGGCTTACATTCCAATAATTCGAATTAATAATGAAATTGAAATATTAGAACAATTTTCCTAGTATCTAACCACTGAGTGAAAGCTACAGCCAGTGGGTACATACAGGCCGATGATGATGTGTACCTACACATTTAAAATAATGTTCTATATCTATAAAACAAATATTGCACCAACTGAAAGATATGACAGCGCGCATCTTAGGGTGGAGATTACATCCTTTATTTATGTCTCAGAAGATTGTAACAAAGTTACAAATTATTGTAACAAACCACGTATCATCAGCTTTTTGACCTTTTTTGCAAATCATTCGAATAACTCGAATAGTACCAGTAAAAATATGTGTATTTGAATAACGATTTTTTCGAATATTTGCAAGTTTAGTTCCATGCCATGTTTTGTTGGGTGTTCAATATAGAATGAAAGTGTTTGTCAAAAATTCCACAATAGCTAACGTGTGTGTAAGTGTAGCCTCACGAACGTTTCACACGTATAATGCAATAGAGTACAGTGCAGTAGAGTACAGTGCAGTAGAGTGCGGCGGGACTCGTGGTGTGGGGGGTGCGGCGGGAGTCGTGGTGGGGGGTGCTCTCAATATGTACCTTCACTGACAGTTTTCATTATCTTAGTGTGCAAGCGAAGCCAGAGGCTGGGCCTGTACTGTAGATACCTCATTCACCTTTATGTAGGCGGCTTTGTTTGGTTTATAATATGAGTAATATATGAGTACTGAGTACCTATTAGTTTCTAGTTTCGTGCTGCTAGCGTACTCCTCCCCTCCGCTCTCATGTGCCGAGGTATGTAGCCTCTGCATGGGGACAGGACACGTGTGCACATATCACACCTCACGGGTCACGGGTCACAAGTAGATGCAGGTCACACGTGCCGTGTCTTGACTAACTTTACAGTAACGGTAGGAGGAGGGACCTCTAGGTCCTGCTCTACGTTCCTATACCTAGCTATGTATCACACCGGCGGCGGCGCACGGCCTCCGGCGCGCACTCATGCGCCGCCCCTAGTGTCCTGCCTGGCTGGGAGGATATCGAGTGCACTTGTTTACAGATTATTGTGTTTGTCCTTTCAAAACGTTTCCTTTCTGCTGCGCTGTGATTGCTTTACTTTCGCTGATCTCTGCCGTCGGCTGACGTCAAGCCCCGGTAGAGTGTGTGCGGTAGAATGTCAGTTGCGCCACCTCTCCGCCTCCCACGAGTGTTGCGCACTGCACGCGGAGGTCTGACTCAGGGAGACCGGAATGGTTCTCTGGACCATTCTTGGAAAGACAATCGGAACAATTTAGGTTCGCAAGAGCCAAGACCAATATAATGTGAGCCGTCGCCGGCGAGCGGACGGCGCCGCCCCGCGACCATTGGTAACAAACAACACTACTCGGAGTTATACAAATAGCTCGCAACTATTGTAACATTTACTTTGTTAAGTTTGTTCCGAGGCGTGCGTGGGAAAAGCGGATGCGCCCGTGGTGCGCAGACCTCGCAGTACATCTTTAGAAGATGCAGAAGGGTGTGACGCGGCGAGGGTAGACCGCGGGGATGCGATGTCGGCGGTCGCGGGGGGTCGCGGGGGGTCGCGGGGGGTCGCGGGGGTCGCGGGGGGTCTGGGTGCGCGCGGAGAATGTCAGAGCGTGAGTCGGCCGCGGGTTGCGCAATGCCTGACCAGTCTAGATCATAATGTGGTGACCGCAGCTCCGCCGGGCCTTGGGGTTTATTTTGAGGTGAATGTTGCCCCCGCACACACACACACAGACACACACACACATGCAGGTCGCACGGTGCATGTGCAAGGTGTGTCTGTGTGCGTGACTTCCTGCTGCTGTCAAAACTATCACGTCCCCGTCCTCCCCTATATTAAGGCGCTATCCTAAGACAGAAGTCGTAAAAAGACCACTTTTTCGTCGCTCAGTTAGGCTTACTGCGACATATTACAAGCCCAAAAAAAATACAGTGTCAAGTGTATGGACAAAAGACACAAAAATATTTCATAAAAATCATCTAGGAACTTGAAAAACAAATCGCAAGAAAGAACACGAAAATACTTTTTCGTCTCGAATTGCTCAATATTTTGAGTGATAACATTTTATAATTTTGTTACTGTAAGAAAGGTAATTTTATCATCTAGAGAAATATGTATAAAGATTTTAACTTACTGGTGTATTTATTTTAAAATTAAATTAAAACCGATGAATAATTTTCACATTGTCGAACAAGAGATTCAACTAAAATCAAACGCAACGCCATTTTCAACTTTATTTGTCTTGCGCAAAGAACTACTGTCACGCGTTTGGCAGTATCACGCCAGTCAGCCGCGAGCTGTTACAGAGATAGGTCACGTTTCTTTGTTTATTTTTGACATTCGTGTCCTGCGTGTGTGGTAATATATAACTTTCCAGTATAAGTTGACCTCTGATTGTACAGAAAGCCTAAACAACGAGAGATCATCTCACACTGGAATATTATGAAGCTTTGTATGTGTGTAGTAAATAATATACTGGGTTATAGCGGAGATCGGAAAAGTAATACAAAGATCACTCAATCCTGGAATCGCTACATTTTTCCGATACAAAAATACCGAATGGTGTTCAGAACCTCGCTCCTCAATACGTCGAGTGTGATACCACCGCGCTAGTTTACGCCGCCGCGCGAGAGTTCAGCGAGCGACTTTGATTAGGTATATAAGTCAAAACATCATCCGATTATAATCGGATGCTAATATTGACCTAAACTTTAGGTTTTGATCTTTTCCGGTTTGAGTTTTTCCGATTATAATCGGATGCTAATATTGACCTAATCTTTAGGTTTTGACTTATATACCTAGGTACTTTGTATCGGAAAAATGTAGCGATTCCAGGATTGAGTGATCTTTGTTGAGAATCACGGAATCATTTTTCTAGATTATGTATTAGATATAATCCCGTAATCCCGGGATTTTATTTTCAAATAAAATATTTTCAGCAGTCGCTTCCATACCTTCCTAACGAAAAATTACCTCTTGTCACAGATAACATAATACTAATTAATACCTCTGACTACCTATCAGAGTTAATTTTTAATTTCTTTCTGCAAATCTCAATGAAGAAAACATGCCCTGTTGTAGCAGACAGCTAACTTTTGATGAAATGTAAAATAATTATTACTACTCAATTTTAAATTACTACTTCAATCATAATCTGGGAGTTCCGAAGGATATGGCTACCATCTCTGCTCAACAACAACAACAACGTTGCTTTTAGTTTTATTGGATCATACTTATGTATAATTGTATATTTAATAGTACTGCCGCATTTACAAAAGTTATAAAAAAGTGATATTGGTTAATCTTGCTAGGAGATTCTCATCTCAGTAACAGCAGTAGCAGCTAACCCATTTTTTAACGAAGGCCTGAATTCAGCTTTCGTGTAACGATCTGTATTTCCTTGGTTTTATTTAGTTGTTCATATATTTGAATTGTTTATTGATTTGTATTTCATATGTTGATTAGACCAGAAAACCCAATCAATATATGAAACAATAAAAAAAAAACAAAACAATAAACATTTAATACTAGCGGTCCGCCCTGCTTCGCACATAAAATAAATAATAATAATAAATAAATATTGCTGGACAATCCAGAAAAAAAATCGGGTTTGTGTCCACGGATCCCGGGATCAAATTTAATTGGCCACTGATACCGCCAAGTTTTATACACCGATAACGGGATCGGTTTCCAATGAAAAACGATTAAATATTTTTATCCACTGATCCCGGTATCCGTAGCTACAAAACATTACTTAACCAGCAGCAGCATCAACAGCAAATTATTTTAATAAAAATCTAAAATCACTTATTTTATATTATATTAAATGAAGTTTAACTAGAGTCCAATTCCATAAATAATAAATGTTTAAGTTTTAAATTAAAGAGAAAATAATTATTTATGCTAGCAATAAAAAGTTATGATAAAACAATTCTCGTTTAGTAAGAGTAATAATTATGTAATGATTCCTGTGATTTTAGATATTTATTAAAATAATTTACCGTTGATCAATATAACATAATGCAATAATATACATTTGTTTTAATTTAAACTTCTAAACACTACAAGCGGGATCCGTTTCCAAAACTATTTTAAGTAATTTTTTGTAGCCACGGATCCCGGGATCAGTGGTTAAAAATATTTAATCGTTTTTCATTGGAAACCGATCCCGGTATCGGTGGATAAACCTTGGCGGTATCATTGGCCAATTAAATCTGATCCCGGGATCGGTGGACAAAAACCCAAAATTTCAGAAGTTTTACACACTAACACCACAGTGTACATATAGACAGTGTGGAAACTACCTACAAACGCTCGAAACGGCTCACTCACACAAGCATGCGCATCTACGAGAGCTCTAAGGGGTTTTCGCAGTGCTGTCAGTAGCGGTTGACGCGTCGAGAAGAGCGGTCACGCGCTATTCTATTTTTGAAAAATGCCCCGTTCTTTTTGTATTGCATACGGCTGTATGAACTCGGCTTCATCAAAACCGGAGCTTTTATATTTTCAACTACCTGGTAATAATGAAAGGTAAGAATAATTTATAATTTAATTTGTTATCGAATAATGTGAATGAATTAACTTATTTGTAAATCCAAAATGGCGACGGTTTTGAGGATTTGTATGAAAATAAAGCTCATGATGTCACGAGTATATTATATTTTCATGCTGTCAAAATGTTAATCCAAGATGGCGGCTACTATAAATTATCAACTTTTCGGTCATGGGTGTCGTTTTTATGGTTTTCGAGGGTGCTGAAACTGATACTGATATCAAAATGTGAATCCAAGATGGCGGCCGCTTTTAATTATTTACTTTTCCTTCATGTGTCTTTTTGTTATTTATATATATATATATTTCGAGGCTGTTGCAGCTGATACTGCGGTCAAAGAAAATGGATGAAATTTTTCGTAGTTGCTTTAAAAGAGAACACATAAACTGCAAAGTAGCGTAGAATGAGAATATTTTACACAATAAAATTCAATAATAGAGAATTCAGAACGTGTCGTGTAGACGAAAGTACTTTTCTGTAAATAATTTGTAATAATTAATAATAAAGATATACAAGTAGGTATTGGTTTTTTAATTGGTAGATATAACACGCATTTTCGGTTTGAAACGCTGTAAGGCTTGCAGCCGTCATGAAAAGTCATTAGTGGCTTCGCGCGCCCGCTCCGACGAGTACCTACACGAAACGTTTTCGTCTAACCACGACTCGCGTGCGACGCCATGACATTTAAATTGAATTTGTAAGCAAATTCTTTATTAAAATTTTAAATTTAACTAATTATACTTAATATTTACAATTGAAGCAGTTGAACTAACTGCAGACTGTTGTAAACAATCTACAAGTAGCTCAATTGATCCATCGTAGCTGTTGGAAACGTCCCTAAGGCGCTGGCTGCATTGCCTCTCTGTATCTCAATGGTGATACGCTGCGCAAGATATCTACTCACCAGCTCTCGGATCACTCGTCGCTTCAACCAGACGAATTTTTTTTTATATTATATATCTGATAATATTTGTCAGCTGGTTATTTCAATTTCATTGATTTAATAATAACAGAAAAAAATACTTAATTTATAAAATATTTCTCTAAAACAAGCAATGTGACAACCCTAGTGCTATAATGGAGCGTAGGTATTTATTTCTTCAACTAGGCTTAGTTTCGATACTGGTCCATATGTATACTGTGCTAACACGTTGGGTTTTACAGTTTTCATACGGATCCCTAACTTTTTGAGCAGCATTAGGGTTTTTGACATTGACTCGACACTCCATAACTGACACTGGCCGTAGGGAGGCAAGCAGCGGAGCCATAATAAAAAAAGAATTGAATACATAGCGCACGGTTTGATTATTGAATTTTTCATGCGAATCCCTAACTTTTAAAATGAAAAATATTCTATAGCTTAAGTTCATCGGGGAACATCAAGGATTCCAATGGTGAAAGAATTTTTCAAATTGGTCTAGTAGTTTCTGAGCCTATTCAATTCAAACAAACAATCAAATCTTTCCTCTTTATAATATTAGTATAGATTATAAATATAATTCAATTCAAAAGATTTTTGACTATATGTAGTACCTAAGTCACAATCATCACTCAAATGCAAAATTTATTTTGAAATCCCGGTTTTCCATCCCGGGATTTCCCATTCGGTGAACAGAATACGGATGCCGCGCCAGAATAAGGCTAAGCGCTGCTGTCAACGCGTAGGGGCGGAGCTACGTGCACCACTTCCCCTGCTTCCCCTCCTGAAATATCTAAACATTGTCTCTAACAGCGCCTTAAGTCAAGGAGTCCAACGCTCCCGCCACGCTCCGTCCCGCCGCCGTCCCGTCCCGTCCCGTCTTAGCTGGGACCGCACAGTGCCGTACGTTCGACGTTGACGTTGCCTGCTCTGTCCTGTTCTGTAGAATGGTCGGTATATGTATAATAGATAGCTGAAACCAGAGTAGGTATATTCTGTACGAGTTTCATTCAACTCTAGTAACTAGGTATTGCTATACATATACCTACATATAATAATATGTAAAACAATCAGTCACCTGGCTCTGAAGTACAATATTCTCTATAAATTCAAAGGAAAAACACGAAGAAATTCAATTGCAATGAACGTAATCAATGTTGTTTACAAATGCACTAATTAGTCTGATAAAATAAATAAATAAAAAAAAAAATCTTTTATTTTGGATTTCATTGATCCATAATTTGTTAGTAAACTTAACCTAAAATTACAATTAAAATCAGTTAAATCAAATACATAATATTTAAAACAATTCAACAAAAACAACTATAATTATTTAACTAAATTACATTACCAGATTAAATTAAATAGTTGAATTAGTTGAATAAAATAAAAAGTAGATATAGTAATATAGTAGAATAGTTGAATTAGTTGAATAAAATAAAAGCTCTGATCCTAACAGTTCTCAAAAGAAACATAGTTCAATAGATATTGTGGTCAGCCGCGTCTGGCCGATACGATCGTGCAATGGAAATCGATGAAGAGGAAAATACGTATGATTTAAGTCTACATTATTATTTATTTACTTTAATGTGAAATATTATTTCACCTTTGGTTAAGGTAACAGTACTCAACAAGTAGCAGGATACAATAGATAAATAGATAGATATTAAATACATCCCAAGCAGCATCACAAGCTGTATAACAGCTGTATTAAAGTTCGTTTATACTCTTAATGCTGTATATCTTGGCTGCATAAAGGCTGTATAAGCGCTTATACAGCCCTTATACCCCTTAAATGGGCACAACTTATACAGCGTTTTGCGTTATATTAGCTGTACAGTAGCTGTATAAGCATAAAATGGGCTGCATAATAGCTGTATTGTGGCTGTACTATGGTGTAAGAGGAAACCAATACACTCCAATTACTACATTGTAACTCACTTGTTCAGCTTTATGTCGTAAAAAGTCTGTTGAACAGAGTTACAAAAGAATTAAAACGAAACAGAAGATATATTTTAATAATGGCGTTCAATTAAAACACTATTTGATCAAAGTGACATTTATTATAAACGCTTTGTGTTTAAAGATTTGGAGATTCAATAAGCGCAGGATACAGTGCATTATCGTGCAAAAATAAATTTATTGTGGACATATATATGTTTTGTGATAAAAAATAAACGCGCCAGCAAAATAACCAGGGAAGAGATATTAAATAATATAAGTAAATATGGTTTTTATAGGTTAGAATTTAAAAATGTTTGAATTAATGGACGTAGAGCCTCATTGGTGCATAGTAGGTTATTGGACAAACTGAAAATATTGACAAACATAAAAACATTAGTCAAATTTTTATGTAATCATGTTCGTAATCTTCGATTTGTAATTGATAAAATGGCGACAACTTGCTAAGCAGCCTAAATTCTATTTTGATGGTCTTATACAGCTATTAGCTGTACTATGTACGTAATGGATACTAGTATTCAGCTTTAAGCGGTTGATGGGCTGTATAAACGAATAAATTTACTATTAATGCTGCATAGCAGTGTTTCGAACATAACCTGTAACTCTTTTTAGGGATACGTAATATTAAGTGATACCAGCTATTTATATTTCAAGATAGTAAGTAGGCCCCTTTGTGAAAGTTGTTTATATTCATGGTTCTCCTGACAAACGGAACCTAATACTTAAATTTCACGGTTTATAGATAATATGTCGAAAATTATTTTGCAATGAGTATTGCTATTGTATTTGTATGACTCTATTAGCGAAAATTATTTCCTTACCTTTTTTTTTTGTATATAATTATGTTTTGTGAGAACTCTACATTTTCTTTTTCATATTACCTACTGTATTCATTTAGCTCTACATGTGTTACTTAATGGAGGAAATTATATTGGTTTATGTTTACTTTAAGCTCTGTAACTTTAAGTATTATGTACTGTTTATTTCCCAAATAAAACAAAAAAAAAAAAAACTGAAAAAATAAAAAAATAAAACTGAAAAAATAAAAAAAAATAAATATATGAATTAGAATGAATTTTATTTCTCTATCAAACTGTGTGCAAAAGGAGTAGGTATAAAATATAATTGGTATTAATGATGGTTTATGGGTTTCTAATTGAAAACAATCTATTTGTAAGCAATAGAAAAGTTAGGAAAGTAGGCTAGAGAACATTTCAAGTTAAATTTTTTTATATACTTCTAATAATTAATGATCAAATATCACCAATAAATATCACCAATAATTTGAATATATTCAAATATGACGATTTTATTGGTGATTCAAAAACTTCTGATAAGTCTGTAATTATAAAAGTGCATATTTTTATTTTTCTCTCACTTTCATCAGAACTGCTGCATGTAGAGGTGTGTAGATCCGGAGTCAAACGGCTCCTGGAGTCGTGTGGATCAGCTCCGGCTTGTCGTTCGTGGCGTGTCCGCGGATACGTTGGCCGCGTCTTCGGTCTCGCTCCATGAAGTCGAATGAATGTAGCAGCGAGCGATTGGAGCTGTGTGGATCTGGCCTTTGATTCGGGTTCGGATGTGTTCGATAGACAGATCCAGTTCCATTTACGAGTAATCAACAAACTAGAATTACTACGGTAAAATTATACCTTATTATAATTTACTAGTATTTAGTATGAAGGTAAATAAACTGTAGTCTCTAAAAAAATTAAGTAATTATATACCTTAAAAAACTTATGCTAGTATTTTTCACAGATTAGATCAAACTAACAAACATGTCTTCCCCTAAGGAAAGAATTGCTATGGTTTTACTAGTGATTCTTTCGATTCGTTACATCCACCGAAACAAACGTTTCCTACAAACAGACAGATACAATGGACATGTAGGAACTGTTATTAAAAGCGGATCCTAACCGATCCGCTGGATCCACTGGAACAAACTGATCTAATGGACTTGAAGGAAGCGAAACTGCAAGCGGATCCAAACGGATCCACGGACACGACTCCGGGAAACGAGTCCGAACCCAATTGGAATCGGACCAGATCCGCTCCAGTCGTGGACACGTTTAGCGCATGTCTAGCTGCATGACAAAATGTCGTCATCATTTGCAGAAGGTAAAAAAGCTAATAAATTACACCTGATATAACTATGATCAATCACAATATTTTCTACGGAACCACTTTCATTAGATGTCGACGGTATTGACGCTTGACTGTAGGTGATCTGATCTGTTGCAATATCTCCATTATTAAATACATATTAAATAGATATTTTTTTTATTATACATAGAAAACGACCAGAACGCCCTGAACAAATATCTGCAGATCGTACAAATATTTGTTCCGAGGCGGGAATCGAACCCGCAACCTCCTGCGTCGCAGGCGGACCTTCGCCCACCGCGCCACAGAGGTCGCATATTAATTTAAATCCACTTTTTTAATTATAAGTATCAAATATTACTCTAATTTACTTAATAAAGAGGCAAAATTCTATAAAACTGTATGTAATAAATCAAAAGAGGCAAATCCGAACTGTCCACGTTCAGAACGCGAGCTGCCCCCTCCCCCTCCCCCTCCCCCGCACCCCGCAGCACGCCGATGCCGCACAGCGCGCGCGCGGCGCCGCGTCAGTCAGGTCTACGTTGTCTTTGATTATTTGCAATGTTCGCTTGGCGTCGCACGTCGTCCTTCACATGACAGGTCATGTTCTATTTGTGTCGTCATCAGGAAGGTTCTCATTTCTAGATGCTTCACGTTTCTTGGGAATACTATTATTATGGTCTTCAAATGTCACTCTTTCATTTTTATAAATTTTTAGTAACCAGCTTCCTTATAACCTCAAACTGTAGATCGCTACAATTTTAACCTAGAATCTCAATGACTGTTAAAAATGCCATAAATAAGTAAATAATAAATAAATAATGCCGGACAATCCACACAGCATCATCCAGCCCCAAGCTAAGCAGAGCTTGTGTTATGGGTACTAGATGACTGATATACGTAATACAATAATAGAGGTATAATAAATAGATAGATATTTTTTATTATACATAGAAAACGACCAGAACCCCTGAACAAATATCTGCAGATCTGTTTACTTTGTTAGCGTAAAGTAAGTGCAAGTAATTATTTATATATTTGCATCGACATGGAAAGGAAAGGCGGACGCAGATCTGGTCTGATATAGGTAATACTTCCGCAAAGATTTATTTTTATGAGCAACCAAATCCGACGGTTTGAAATACAGGCTATTTCATTTATTATTAAACCAATTGTGTCGATTTCTTATAAGATTTTGACTTTGATTAATCAAAGGATTTTGAGAATACCTAAATAATTTAGTTTTTACGTATCGAGGTCACGAAAGAGCTTTGATGAAAGTCGTGAAAGGAGTTTTCACGACTTTCATCAAAGTTGTGTTGAACAGAACTCGAACTGCTTTCCAACAATATGCAAGTGTGAGTACTGCGGTGCCTCGTCGCGTCATCATCGGTTCGTAGCTTCAGCCGAGACCTGTTTGTAATATTTAGTTGATATGAAAGTAAATGTTATTACGTGAATATGTAATTGAATGGTCAGTATCTGTAACACGTTACACAAGCTCCAAATAAGTACAAAAAAGTGTAATCAAAAAAGTAAGTGCAATAATACAAAGATCGTAAATGCTCCTTGGTACGTAAGAAATGAGGATATTCATCGGGGCCTGAATATTCCATTTGTCGAAGCAATAATACAAAACACGCAACGAACACGCCCACGAACAGAGGCCTCACCACCATGTGATCGTCGGCCGAGGCCTCCGCTCCTCGACCACACGGACATACGAGGCCTCCGCTCCTCGACCACACGGACATACGAGGCCTCCGCTCCTCGACCACACGGACATACGAGGCCTCCGCTCCTCGACCACACGGACATACGAGGCCTCCGCTCCTCGACCACACGGACATAGTGAGAAGGTTCAAAAGAACAAAACCTTTTGAGTTAGTGTAGTGATAATTATAGTGTATGTGCATAAGTGCTATCCTAAAGAACACAATCATGAACAAAGTGTCTTCCTTAAGTATAGAGACAATAAGAAAAAAGCCAATGGACACGTTCTTAGTGGTACCTAAAATGATTTCATAAAATAAGTTGAAACTATATTAATTATTAGCCAAATTTATGGCTAGATTGTATTTTATACTCTATTGTCACTAGCATTAATTTTAAATGTGTTTAGTAGACATTAATTAAAATAAACTGTTACACATGCGCACAGGGGCGGGCGCCCGTCGAGCCTGATCGAGCCTCGGCACACGTAGTGCGGGAGCGGGGGCGCTTCCCTCGCACGTAGCCCCCGCTCTGTGTCGTCACGGAGCCCCTGCCTCTACTCTCGAACAGCTGCGCTGCAATCCGCTGTGACGGTACTGCCATTACAAACATGGCCGACCTGAATCATTCCCCTTCACTCACAAAATACCACATTTTCAGTCCTATAATACAATGTAGTTTGTGGGCTCGACGGACGGACGACGGACGGACAGTTCACAGGATGATGTTGTTAAGGCGAGCGTTCAATAAGAATGCATTTGTGCAGACAGACTACTGAAATAATCAGAGGCATGAGTTTAAGTTTAGCAAATTAAATTTTTTTTTTTTTCTAATTCTATTTATAAAATACTAGCGGTCCGCCCCGGCTTCGCACGGGTATTAAACAAAAATTTCAGAAATTATACATACTAACACGATGGTTTTCACAGTTTTCATACGGATCCCTTACGTTTTTTAACAGCATTGGGGTTTTTGACATTGACTCGACACTCCATAACTGACACTGGCGGCCGTAGAGAAAAAGCAAGCACCGTGCGCTATACATTATGTACATAATATTCAACCTCTTTTTCTATTATGGCGCTGCTGTAGCTCACGGTTTAATTATTGAATTTTTTCATGCAGATCCCTAACTTTTTTGAAAATATTATATAGCCTTTGTTTGTTCATCACGGAAAATTAAGGATTCTAATGGTGAAAGAATTTTCCAAATCGGTCCAGTAGTTTCGGAGCCTATTCAATTCAAACAAACAAACAATCAAATCTTTCCTTTTTATAATTATTAGTATAGATATAGATAAATACCTATCGGACTTAAACATTTCTGGGAAATTAGTGGCAATCTCTAAAACTTTCCATGTTTGTTATTTGCTAAGTCGTACTAGAGGCACACAGACACTTAGAAAGGGTACCTTTGTTCGTCCGCCCGGGCGCGGCCTTGCACTAATGTGCCTGTCTAATGCACATTATGTACTTACTTAATGTAGTACCTACATACATACATATGTATTTACATTACATTACAACATTAATAAATGCAGCGCCGCCGCGGCGCTTACACCAGGGGTCGCGTCGGGATCTAGGCTCGGCGTGCGGGGGCGGGGGCGGGGGCGGGGGCAGGGGTTGGACCGTTATTGTTGCTACTCACTGAACAATACATTCATGTTATTATTTATGAATATAAAAATATTTGTTGAACAATAAATGCGAATGTTTAACTCTTTGTGCGAAAACCTTTATTAACAAAGAAAATGTATAATTAACTAGTATCTGATTTAACAATTGAGCTAAGTGCAGACAGTGGCATATACTAGTGAAGGTAGGTCAAGTGGTCCATATCAATATCAGTCGACAGTGTAGCAATGCTGCCTGCCGGGTCGCGTCGACCAACAACAACAACATCGCCTGTTAGATACGGGCGACGTGATCCGCACTTACCCTGATGAAGTCCCTCGTTAAGGGATGAAAACTTGATGTTCTTACAACACAAAATAGGTTCGTAGTTAACCCTTTAACCCGTTAACCTTACATTCATAATTAATTAGGTTTCTGTTGCTTTTATTTTTATTTTAAGATACCTCTCACGGCTGATGATGATTTCAAATATAATGAATACATTAATTAAGTGCTTAGACAAATAAGGATGATTCCATGATTCTGATTAAATCGTTATGAAAGTAATGTAATGTATACTTTGTCAGTCCGTCGGTCGGTCAGTCGACGCGACGCACGCGCCTTATTAAAGATGTGAACGCGCACGCGCGGCTCGCTTTACTCATTTTATTTCATTAAAATGGATTTTTTACCGAAAACATCGGATCGTCGTACTGAAAGTGTCACTGAATGCGTTCATTTCGAATTGAACAAATGAAAATTACATTTGATTGCATCGCGCTCCTTCGACATATGTATACATATGTATGTATGTATGTATGTAGGTGTCACGTGCAGCTCCTACAGAGCAGCAGGACTCCGTGCGACCAGCTCCTGCAGACCTACGTAATGCAAGGAGAGTGTCGCACGTCCGCTATACCGACGCATTCTGTCTGCAGCTTGTGCCCGCAACAGGCAGATGACTGTGGGGTAGAGCCATCCACTACGTATCCATATCCAGGGTACCGCAAACATACGACGACAACTGTGCCGCGGTGGGCGAAGGTCCGCCTGCGACGCAGGAGGGTGCGGGTTCGATTCCCGCCTCGGGACAAATATTTGTACGATCTGCAGATATTTGCTCAGGGGTTCTGGTCGTTTTCTATGTATAATAAAAAATATCTATCTATTTAATAATATTGTATTATGTATATCAGTCATCTAGTACCCATAACACAAGCCCTGCTTAGCTTGGGGCTAGATGATGCTGCATTATTATTATTATATAATTTTCATAAAGGTTTCAATATAATGTTGATCCGTGGGCGGAGGTCCGCGGTCTCGTAGTGTGAGGGAGTGCGGCCGGAGCACCAGGGCATGGGAAACTCTTTAGGGAAATGTTAAGTGGATGTCATCAGATCTCACTCGGAGACGCAAAGCCTCCTGATCGTTCTCTGACTATCGTTGTTGCAG
>CAWVOY010000166.1:0-63778 GCA_963931895.1 Eupithecia pulchellata | reverse complement strand
GATTACGACTAGAGACTGCTCGTTATTGTAGTTTTGGTTGTATTTTCAATCCAACTACAAGGTGGTCGATAAGGTCGGTGTGTGATCTGTGCGCGCAGAGGAGTCTGTTTGTGCAAGAGGTCGCGGCGAGGTCGCTTACGACACGCGCCGCGGCCGCTCCCTGCGGCGCAGCGCGGCGCCGCTGGCTGCGAGACACGTAACAATCCTCACTCTTCTCCTCTGAATGCCTCACGAAACTAATACATATGTATGCATAAATGTATTATTAAAACTATAGATGTTAGGATTCAATTCTGGGTAGGTAGTCCAACCTCATTGATATTCCGACGTCGCGTCGTCCTCAGTAAGAAAGGAACACAACTTGTGTAACGTTAAATCTGTCGGCAAAATGAGTTTACTGTTGTCGAGCGCGGAGCTGCTGTGGACTTGCGCCGCGCGGTGCTCGGTGCCTTAGTTTGTTCATCTTTCAAAAACGCACTTAGTTTATCTACCGCATCAATGAAAGAAGACGCCGGGTTCCGGTTTTCGAGTCGACCTCATAAATATTTAGAGTTCGTGTAAAAGAGAGAGTGACAGTGAGTTGTGGTTGTAACGCTCGGGACTGTTCGCTTGGAACTTTCGGGTGGTGTCGGCTTCTGGTGGTGATGGCGCTTGGTGGTAGGGCAGTGTGCAGGGCGACAGGAGAGGAGGATGTGACGTGTTGTTGTGTGCAGGAGGCTGGCGGCGGCGCGGAGGAGGGGGCGGCGGGGGCGCGCGAGAAGCGCAAGCTGGAGGGCGTCACCGAAGCCAAGTTCGGCATCAAGAACGCCGTGCTCGGGTTCATCTTCGGGGTGAGTGCACCGCTCTGTCCGTCTCCGTCGCACGCGCGGCCCGCGACTCGCTCTCACCTTCCCGCTCTCTCCCGTAGAAAATCAACTCGCTGATCGACTCGAAGACGCGGCTGGTGGAGTCTCTGGACCGCAAGAACGTGGAGATCAACAAGCACTACGGCATCGAGGCGCCGTCCGAGGGCGGGCTGGGGTCCATCACCGGCGTCATCGGCCAGGTCATCGGGCCCAAGCTGCAGCTGCTGGGGCCCAAGATCCAGGCGGTGTCGGGCCTCCTGGGCGGCTCGTCCGGCGGGGGCCACTCAGGTGGGGGCGGCGGGGGCGGCCTGGGCTCCATCCTGTCGCTGGTCACCTCGCTGTCGGGCTCCTCCTCCGGCGGCGGCGCGGCCGCCGGCGGCACCGTCGAGACCATCGACTCCTCCGAGGAGGATGACTCCTGATCTCCACCTCGCTCCCTCCCCCACCCCCTCCCGCCCCCACTCCCTCCCCGGCACACTGTACAGTCCCAGTGACCGACTCCCAGACCTTTATATTTATGTTGTAAATAGTATTAGGTGCGCTGTGGTATTTTGATATTAAATATTTTTGTATAGATGAGTGTTTTACTGCGGCACAGCACCCCGCACCCCGCACCCCGCACCCCGCACCCCGCGCTGTACATAACTATCGTACACCTGTATTGTAATTAGTACAGTAGTTAGAGCGTTGCCGTAGAGTAGGTAGTATTTAGTGGAGTTCGCAGCGCAGTGAGACGATATCGTCTCGCTGTCGTATTCTGGTTGTTATTTCGTGTGTGAAACAGCAACTTTCAGAAAATATATTATGGAAAAATAATGATATTTTCTACTAACGCTTGTGTATCTGTTCTAGTCGTGCCTAGTCCTTGTATTCGTTCATTAGGAACATGTCGGCGCGCGTCGCCTCTCGCTTGTAGATATGTACTCGCGCACTCATTACATTACCTAGATGTCAGTGATACCTTTAGAATGTGCTGCTGCCGCCCCGCGACGCCCCGCCCCGCCCCGCGACGAGAGGAACTGACACGAGGACGTCCGCTTCGTCAGGTGCCACTAACCCGCGCGGCCACACGTATTTTTATGCAAAGATTTAAATGTACGAGCTGCATATTCGTAAGTAAGGAGTTAACCTCCGATGTAGAAAGTATTACGATTATGAATGCAGTAGATATGCGAGCGTGTGGTGTGTGAGCTGCAGGGGACGTCTGCACACACACACACACACACACACACAGTCTGGTGGCAGTAGGACCCCGCGCGCGCGCCGGACCGGGGCACACGGGGCCTCCGTCTGATGTCCACCACTCCTGCGCCTGCGCTACTTGTACATCCTCCACGTAGCTGCAGTGTGTTGTACACTAGGCCCTGACACTGCACACGGGACACTCACCACCCGCACACCCGCGCACCGCAGTGATCGCATGCTCCTTCTTCTCTTGTATGTAAATAAACTCGGTCATTGTAGTCAACGTGGCGCGCGCAGGATCATTTTGTTTAATATTTATTTTATAATATATGTAATACATAATCTAGAGAAACAAGCGATCATCTGGGGACAACGCCCAGCCTAAACCGCTGAAACTAGAAAGCTGAAATTCGGAGGTTAGGTATTTATACTGCACAATGTCCCGCTTTTGGAAATTCCATTATGAGGGGGTATTTAGATTTTATGATGGTTTTGTAACTCTTTAGCCGGTGACCTGATTTTCATGAAACTTACAAGGAATAATTAAATATTCATATACATAATTCAGGATTTTTTCAAAACAACTTTGAAAATAGGATGAGTAGGTTTATTTAAGGTTGAGAATCGTAATTTGGATCTATTTTAATGTCTGTAACTTTTTAACGTAGTATGCCAATGACTTAACATTATCAGTAAATTAATATAAATATTTCAGAATTTTTCATAAGTTCTAGATAAGGATAAAGAGATTAGTGACCCAATTTCCTTTGAATAATATATAGTAAAATTTAATTACTTGATTCCGGATTTTTGTAAATATACCAAAATTGGGTTATGAATGTGAATTAATTTACCGGAATGAGGATGGAGGTTTCAAGAGATTTATTTACAATATTCAAAAACGGTTATTCGGAAGTTTTGAAGATTTTTCAACCTAGTAGTAAGTCCACGCGAAACAAATCGCGTATGGGTAAGCTACTTCCGTATATAATTATGTGAAGCGATCTAATACCCTGGTTTATGAAGACGTGCACAGGCCACTGGCTGCGTGTTCTCTCTCCGCACGCAGCACGCGTGTCATCCGTCCTGGGTCGCAGCGACTCGCAGGTAGTTGTTCTCGCCCCCGAGTGCTTCGTACCGCCTGTACTCGTATTATTACAGCCGTAAACGTATTCTAATCTATTGACGCTGTCCACACTCTTAACTCACTTACAAACTCAACTGGCTTCTGGCAAACTTCGTAGAACACCATCAATTGTAGTTTCCGTAGTGATTGTAGTATTGTAGTGAGTAGGCACGTACGAGTATGTAGCTTTAGAACAACTTTACCTGATCCGACATCCTCCCCCTTCATCTCGGACAATAAAGTGAATCAGTGATAAAAGTGTACCCCAAATAATAAAGTGATCTGAGTGTATCTGATGTTTACTTGTAGCCTAGAAGTAATTAGACCCCCCCACCCCACCCCCACTGCCAGGCACCAGGGCCCTGCGGCGCGGCCCGCGGGCCCCCGGAGAGGCGCGCCAGTGATCGCGCGCGTACATGACACATAGGTACATTATAAACATATTTGCGGGTACGTACTTATTATGTTACGTGCCACGGTCGATGGGTCAGTTGGTCAGTGATCCGCTGCAGTCGCCTGCCAGGTGTCAGGCGGCAGCTTGAGGACGTTCCTTCGACTCCCACCTCGTCAGTAATAATATTGAACATGATTGAACATAATACGAGCATAACCGCAATCGCGACCGCGACATGACGTCACGCAGACATTATTAATTTATTTATTCGATGAAAACCAGAGGCCTGTAATGTACCTATATACCAGGAGGTATATAGGTACATTACAGGCTGACAATTGTATGTATCAAAGAAAGCTTATTGAAGGTTTTCTCGGCTATGATTCAGATTCAGATTCAATAACTTTATTTCTTTAGGCTCTCTTTATTTCTCTGTTTTTATGCGTATACATTAAATTTTCATAGATGTATTGCGATATTACTGTCAAGATATTTATTTCTTTAAATAATTCTCTCAAAAAATCGCGTGGCTTTAATTTATAGATCGCACTACGGATCGCCCTTTTTTGTAGTACAAAGATAGTCTGTATGTCAGCCGCCTGTCCCCATAGCAAAATACTATGTATTATCCCATTAATGGTTGCCGTACCAGTTTGGGAACACCCAAATAAAAATAATATATGTAATAAATAATATAGTAAAAAAAAATTATGAACATGATATGTGTAGTCTACATGCATCGTATAATTAAGTTACTTGTGTATTTTATATAAAAAAAAATTATGTAATAATTTTTCATCATCATCATTAATTAGCGCCGAAAAAATCTCTTGGACGAGCTAACACTTGAAATGAATAAATCAAGGTCAAATTGTATACTTACTTGTTTATATTCTAGTCCAGGGGCCTGACTCCACAACACCATGCTCTCGCTATGACAAGATCATCGCGTCTCGATCACCGCCATTTACACCTTTTGATATTCTATCTTTTTCTATAGTATTTATAGAAAAAGATAGAATACTTTTTAAACCTTAAAAAACACCCCCTACCACTTCCCGACCTTTCAACATCAACATCAACATCACCAGCCTATAATCCCGACCTTTAATCGGCAGTAAATATATTTTTATTCATTTTGATTAATTTCTCTCCCTTTCCCAATGCTTTCCTACTATTTTTTTCTATGTAGTTTCGTCTTCGCACGGCTGCAAAGCTGATACAAAACATTCCTCTTGAATCACTCTATCTATTAAACAAAACCGCATCAAGATCCGTCGCGCAGACAGCGGCAAGCGACTTTGTTGTATACTAGGTGTCGACCCTGGTCTATTGTTGCATACTAGGTGTCGACCCTGGTCTATTGTTGTATACTAGGGTGTCGACCCTGGTCTATCGTTGTATACTAGGTGTCGACCCTGGTCTATTGTTGTATACTAGGTGTCGACCCTGGTCTATTGTTGTATACTAGGGTGTCGACCCTGGTCTATCGTTGTATACTAGGTGTCGACCCTGGTCTATTGTTGTATACTAGGGTGTCGACCCTGGTCTATCGTTGTATACTAGGGTGTCGACCCTGGTCTATTGTTGTATACTAGGTGTCGACCCTGGTCTATTGTTGTATACTAGGTGTCGACCCTGGTCTATTGTTACTCGCTCGCCACACGGAGGGATACAGTCGGCAGTGAGAGCCAGCATGAGGGACTTGGATAGGGCGTTACATCCATAGTTGTTACCGATAACAACTAATTTGATTTTCCACAACAACATTTCAGTTTTCGGTTTTCCAGTAAAATAATAAATGAACTATGAGTGTAAAATAATAATATGAAAATAATAAGGGTTGATAACCATGATAATTCCAAAGTTACGTCATTATACACCTACTATGTATGTGATTAACATAAATCTGAGATTAGTGGCTCTGTCGTATTGTGCAAAGCATGTAGACATGCGCAGAGTGCGTTGCGAGGCAAAGGGCAGTGTGTACAGAGGGGAGGGGAGAGGAGAGGAGAGGAGAGGAGGGGAGAGAGTGACTGGATGAGTTGTCTGCAGAGTGGCAGTACGTGGGCGGGCCGCAGCAGCTCGCGGGGCCCCCCGGGCCGACCGGCGCGCCAGGCCTCCTCTACGACGACGGAGGACCCTATCCCCACGTTCGACCGGAACAAGGTCAGCCTGGACTTCCCGGGGAACCTGTTTGGGCCATCCGTGTCGCTCCTCATCCGTACCACTAAGGTGGTCGGTGACGTCATACAGGTACGTACCGCACGCCCCCGCCCCCGCCCCCGCCTTAACTCTACACTACTCATCTTCAGCGTTTGCTCAAACTACTTTATTATTGTAATATTTACGATGGGCTTTCCAAGTCATAAACACTAGCATACTATTTCAGGTGTAAGTATTATCCTATCAATACAAAATGTCAGCCCGATGTGATCCGATCAGTGGTGCTGAGTCTGACGTGTACATGACACAACAACAACATCCATTGACAAATACTTTTGCATACGGTCTACATAACAATCATGATACTTTAGGTCGCAGCCGCAGCTTTCTCAATATTTTCATAATACAATTGGCCTTATGCTACTGAGTGCGACGAATATTGGAATATTGAGGCATTCGCATTCGCTCCTCTGCCAACATTCGCAGGCTCATCTGCCAACATTCGCAGGCTCATCTGCCAACATTCGCAGGCAGTCCTAAAAGTAAATTTGGTCTCTGAGGACATGACATGTGTTGCAGAACTCTGCGGTGCGGTACCAGAGCTTCCTGCGCCTGTTCCGGGGGCTGTTCCGGGGGCAGTTCGAGATCAAGGGGCTTGACCCCCCCACCACCACCACCGCCGCCCCCTCGGCGGCCGACAATGAGGTGCGCCGGCGCAGGGGCGCGACGCCTCTCTAGCTCGGGCACCGAGCCGTGGCCCGTGCCCCGTGCCCCTTGCCCCGTGCCCCGTGCGTCCGCGCCGTGGGGACGCTCACTGACGTGACGAGGGACCAACTTAAAACTTAATAGATTGTAATCCGATCCTGATATAATATAGTAAGGCGCAAGTTTCTGACGCCTCGTGTCCTTTGCGCTGATCTTTGTATGCAGACACACAGAGACCGACGCGCGACGTCTACATAGCTACATATATAATATCTAGATACTCGACAAGTTAGTACTATACGTAGGTACTCTAGGTACCAAAAGACTGCTGTTTGTTTTATTTATATGGATAATAATAATAATATATTTTTAAAATTTTTAAATTTATTTATTTATTTATGATTCCCAACAAAAATCTAGAGACAATGCAAAGACGGTGAGCTAGCCTGAGCGATGGCGCATGCAGGGTCACACCACACCTAGATAAACAATAACGTCTTAAGGCGCTATCCTAAGACAGAAGTCGTAAAACGTCCACTTTTTCGTCGCTCAGTTAGGCTTACTGCGACATATTACAAGCCCAAAAAAAATACAGTGTATTGTCGTGATTTTTGGTACGTCAATAATTATAGCCACCTGTCATCTGTTTTGAAATTGTCAAGTATTACTTCAGTTAGTTTGGTAACACTGATTACGCCTGGCAACACCATTTTTGTAAAACACGATTGGACGAGACACGCTAGCCAATAAGGGGCACGTCCAATCGCGTGGTAGTTGCGATATTTGCCGCCAACGAGCTATGATGGAAAATCACCAGCTGTAAAGCAGCCACTTCGGTCCCGAGCGTTAAACTGGCAAGTTGTCTCAAGCTATAGTAGTACTGCTAAAATTAAATTAATATCAAGTGCATAGTGATCTACGATATTTCAGAAGTGTGATGAACCCAGGTATGTTTTAGTTAATAATCTCATAATTATTTTGAAAAATATTGATAAAGTTCTTGGCCAGACTGCCTAGTCTGATTTAATTGATTTGAATGCGGGTATCTTCCGCAAATATTCCAATTTAAATAGCTGTTCGCACGAATGGTCGGTAATAAACCGAGACTATCCAGACGTGATAACGCTTTTTATGGAAGTTTTCTGGTAGATACCTGTTCTTCTATAAAATTTCATGACGACTAGTAATTACCTAGTAATTATTTTAGAAAAATATTGAAAAAGTTCTAGGCCAGATTGCCATGATTAATTTAATTGATTTAAATGCGGGTACTTTCCGCAAGTATTCCAATTTAAATAGCTGTTCGCACGAATGGTCGGTAATAAACCGAGACTATCCAGACGTGATAACTCTTTTTATGGAATGTTTTTAATTCTTATATAAAAATTCATGACATTTAGTTATTTCACAAGCCAATCATTTCGTATGGAATTTGATGGATAAGCGGTCGGTATTGTACCGAGACGATCCGTTTGTACATAAATCCTTTCGATTTGCAATGGCTATGTTCAGAACATTTTGTACAAAAAAAAAATCAGTATTTCATGTGTTGATTGCTAATATAGGAAACATGTGCTAATGCGTGGTTGGAGCAACTCTCTAATCGTGTTGGCATATTGTGTCACCGTACGATTGTCGGTGGTTGCAAGAAGATCTGATCAGGGCTACTCTCTGACAGAAAGATTTTTGTAAATGCTGGTGATCGTGTGGTTCTAAGTTTTCACCATGTGTTTGGAATTTCATGAGCACCTGCGTAAAGGGTTGCGTAGCCAAGAACTTTGAATCATTAATAGTAAATCTTATTTTTATGATATCACATCATATTTTGCCATTGTTTGATCCATTGCAAAATATGCAATAATCTGTGTCTTAGATAACCATTTGCGTTTATTTTCCAAAAGTGCATTAACAAAGTGTTCTTGCAATAGCAAATAATAGTAGCAGTGTCTTGCAAATCCTTTTGCATTTAGTTTCCAAATAAGCAGTAGGTAACCAAGTGTGTTCAATTGACAAGCGTGCAATAGTTAGTGCCTTAGAAATCCATTTGCGTTTAGTTTCCAAATGAGCAGTAGCATAACCAAGTGTGTTCAATTGACAAGCGTGCAATAATCAGTGCCTTAGAAAACAATTTGCGTTTAGTTTTGAGCAGTAACCAAGTGTGCAATAATCATTCTCTTGGAAAACCATTTACGTTTAGTTTTGAGCAGTAACCAAGTGTGTTCAATTGCCAAGTGTGCAATAATCATTCTCTTGGAAAACCATTTGCGTTTAGTTTTGAGCAGTAACCAAGTGTGTTCAATTGCCAAGTGTGCAATAATCATTCTCTTGGAAAACCATTTGCGTTTAGTTTTGAGCAGTAACCAAGTGTGTTCAATTGCCAAGTGTGCAATAATCATTCTCTTGGAAAACCATTTACGTTTAGTTTTGAGCAGTAACCAAGTGTGTTCAATTGCCAAGTGTGCAATAATCATTGTCTTGGAAAACCACTTGCGTTTAGTTTTGAGTAGTAACCAAGTGTGTTCAATTGCCAAGTGTGCAAAAATTAGATTATGCGGCTATGTATGTGACCGCAGGCTAAGTATGCCAAGAGTACAATATTATAATCAGTTTAAGTGACTATTTATGTCACGTGCAGGCTAAGTATGCCAAGTGTATAATATTAGGTCCTTACATATGAAATTGGCGTTTTGTATGGGAGGAACAAAAAGTCGAATATTTTTTAATATAATTATTTAATTAATCAAAGTATGAACCATTATTTTCTATGCACTTTTGCCATCTTATAGGTAGTTCATTGATCCCTTTACTAAAAAAACCAGTCGGACGGGAATCAATAAAATCTTTGAAGGCGATTTGGACTGCCCCATCGGAGTTGAATTTTTTCCCTTGCAAGAAGTTATCCAAATTTCGAAAAAAATGGTAATCTGTTGGAGCAAGGTCCGGGGAGTACGGAGGATGTCTTAGACTTTCCAATTGAAGCTCTTCTAATTTAGTAGCCGTCTGTTGCGCAGTGTGTGGTCTAGCGTTGTCGTGAAGCAGCAGTGGCGTGGAGCGATTGACCAGCCTAGGTTGTTTAGCCGCTAGCTTTTCCATCATGGTTTGCAATTGCTGACAATAGACATCAGCCGTAATAGTCTGGCCAGATTTGAGAAAACTGTAATGAACAATACCGGCACTAGTCCACCAAACGCTTACAAGTAACTTTTTTGGGGTTAATTTTCGCTTGGGGCAGGATTTGGCTGGCTGGCCAGGATCCAACCATTGCGCTGAGCGCTTCCGATTATCGTAAAGAACCCATTTTTCATCACAGGTAATGATTCGGTTTAAAATACCTTCATTATTGTGCCGGTTTAGTAATGTAACGCAGCAGTCGACGCGCGTTTGCCGGTTTGCTTCAGTCAATTCGTGAGGTACCCACCTTTCAAGCTTTTTAATCTTCCCAATTTGCTTCAAGTGAATTAAAACAGTTTTATCACTAACACCGCAGCCTGCAGCTAACTCGGACGTGGTTTGCGATGGATCCGCTTCCAAAGAGGAGAAATTTGTGATTAAAGTGGCCAGTACGAAAAACGCCAATTTCATATGTAAGGACCTAATATTATGATAAGATAGTGGTTGTATAACGTCATGGGCTAAGCAAACTCGGTGCCCAAGTAGTAAAAAAGTCGGGCACAACTAAGCACACTTAGTTAAAGTTTTGCACAGTCGAACAGAGTTAGAGCAAGTCGAACAGAGTTAGAGCAAGTCGAACAGAATTAGTGCAAGTCGAACAGAGTTAGAGCAAATAGAACAGAGTTAGAGCAAATCGAACAGAATTAGAGCAAGTCGAACAGAATTAGAGCAAGTCGAACAGAATTCAATTAAATCTCAATTTAGCTCAATACGTAAAAGTAGAGCACTATTTGAGCGCTATTAATTAAATATGAAAAAAATGAACTTCAGTCTAATTTTCTAAGAGGTAATTAGTTCATTTTGTAAATTTCAATCAGTAGTAGATGACCTTTTTGTATTATGCTCATAAATTGTTTGAAAATCAATTCAAATAAGTAGATGTCAATTAAAGTAGAGTACAGTTGGAAAAATTCCAATTCACAAAACTAAGTTAAAAGTTACCGTCAAAAACAATTGAATAAGTTGAGTGCAGTTAATAGACAGTTATTGTTACAAGTTAAGAGTGCACTAAACCTATTAGTTATTTAGCGATGCAAAAGTAGCAGCAGTTGAGTATGATTGTTTCAGTAGCAGATAATTTGTTCTACTAGTAGTTGCCTACAACGTGGGGTGGTGATAGTAAACATTTGACAGCGTTAAATTATGTAAATTTTTAAAAATCTTTTACTTGATATTTCCACTTTCAGACGACATAAGGTTGATGGCTTTCTTATACAATATAGCTAAAGTAGCAAATATTATGAGTTTGAGAGGTCCTTATTAAATGCTTTTTGTCATTCTATGCAGCGTAGCTCGCATACATCCGGACGTTTCGCAAAGAATATAAGTTATTTACACACATTTGTGTCTCTAATTGACCGGGAACAGTATGGTACATGTATATAGGTTTGGCTTAACTATTATAGTGAACTTGTTATGATAATAATTGTGTGATAGGAGTTGATCACGTAGCAACCTTTGCTGCTTCAGTATTTGTAACGTATGTGATCATAATTATGAGCACCTGCAATGGAGGCGTTATTAATTGAAGAGCGTTAGAATTTATATATTATGTTATATTATAAATTATATTGTTATATATATGTTATATTTATCATTAAAATTATTCCAGACAGACGTGGCGAGCCCTTACTCAGAAATTATTATGTATAGAGAAGAGTACGCACACATGTTTGCATAAGAGTCATAAAACTTACAAGCTTTATTAACTATATTCTCAATTTGAGCACAAAGTATAGTTTTGAATCAACTGATATGCCTAGATCCTAATAGGAACCATTTTCAACGAGGAACTACATGAAGAGTAGGTAAAGGCTTTACCTACTCTTCTTCTACTGTGTTAGTTAGTTAAATAATGAACTTGCGTTAGGTAAGCCTAAATGTAATTTAGTCTTAGCAGTTTGTAGTGAGGTGTTAGTCTTCCTATAGTTAATTTTAAGATAATCACCGTACAGTTAGAATTAGGTACGCTAACAACATAGTTAAAAGACATTGATTAAAATAGTAAGCTAGCTTTTATAATCTTAGAGGTGGTGCCATTTATGGCAATAAATCTAGTTCTGTTCCAGACATTAGGAGGAATACCACCATAAGTAAGTGTCCTATTGGTACTTCAAGGTCTAGTTTTTCGAATGACTACAATTTATTAGACTAAATAACAATTACTTAATTGTGGCAAAGTTGCAGTTGAATACAATTAATGCGGATAATTTATAAATTGTCATAGTTAACTTCATTTAATATTTATTGATTACAATTATTTACAGTTGAAAACAACTACTTATAGTGTGCTACAATACGTTGGTAATCTACAATCGGTCGGGTATAGTTTTATGTAAAGTAATCTGCTTACAGTGGAGTATAATAATTGAAAGTTTACTATTAAAGTATGCACCTAACACTTGATCACAAATAGTTACAGTCGAGTTAAATCAGCCCATTAGTAAAAAGTGAGATTGTAGTAACCTGAAACAGTTAATTACAATTAGTATACACAGTATAGTAAAATATTATTTAAAGCAATCAGCTACAACAAATTAAATACTTAAGTTACACTATGCAATACCTTATGGTTTAAGAAACTTTATTCTCATAAGAATTACAAAAATTCACTTAAAATGAGAACATGGAACTAATTATTGCTAATGTGTATAATTTACAGTTGGGTGACGAGCATACTATAAACGGGTAGGTAACTAAATAAGTGATTTACTTTGTTAGCCAAAGCTACACAACATCAACACATCCATACATTTTATCCAAAAGAAAAATAATAGTGGGTAGTTATAAAATAATTCTGACGAGACCGACACAATACAGTAGGTAAGTACCTAGTCGACTGCTTGTTTCTGTACAAGTATTTTGCGAAGCGTCATATAGAACAATGAGCGACTCGAGTTACATAGATCTACAACCACTAGATGTGTCAAACTTTTGCGAACGCATTTTATGTTTTGTTGATTGATTTATATTTTTAGTTTAAATTGTGTGTAATGCCAATTATTGAGTAATTATTAATAGAAGATTAGGTAAACATTATTAATTACAGAGAAGGTTATAATTTACTTATGATTGGAAAGATAAAATTTAAGTAATTTTTTTATATATATCATGTACAGTGCGCGTCACATATAAGTACCCCCCTATCTCAATGTATGTGAGACACAATAGTTGTTATTTTTGAGAATTTCAGACTTTGAGTATTATGAAAAGGCAGTTCGATCCTGAGCGGAGGCCTGATAAATTTTTGCATGTGAAAAATTGTGACAAGTTACAAGGGAATTAGAAGTAGTGGAAACTAGTTTGTATACAAGGGGGGTACTTAATTCTGACGCGCACTGTACATAGATTTTGTCTCCTTTATAGCTTTAGGTACTTAATTCGTTGAATATTTTAGCACTTTCAAAGGTAATGTGCTTTTTCCCATAATTTGTTCTTGGATGATGTAGAATTAATTTGTCTGCATTTCTCGGTTACATTCTTTGATAATGGTCACGTTTAGTTTTGAAGTAATGTTTATATGCATGTCTTCAGATAGTATTTTCTTATTAGTAAGCAGGTATAGTATTTATAGGTTGTAGTGATATTCATTAATTTAGTTTCACTGTATAGTTTAATAGTAGGTGTTAGATAATTATAGCTAAATAGTCTTTTGATAAGTTTATTTTGTGCTATTTGCAATAAGTTTAGGTTAGTCTTTGCTGCTGATCCCCAGATTTCAATCAAGTAGTCAATGTGCGGCTTTATTAGGGAATTATAGACAGTATATCGGACATTGCGAGGTAAACAGCGAACTATCCCGCGGACCGCACCATTTAACGATGAATAACAACGGACCCAGGATGGATCTTTGTGAGACTCCGTATGTAATCGGCGCTGCAGAGCTTTTAAATTCACTCATCCTAACAGCTTGAGTGCGACCGGTCAGGTATGACTTAAGAATTTTGTGACCATTCCCAGTTAGACCCAGGTCGTTCAGTTTTCTTAAAAGAATACTAGTAGATACAATTAGTCCAATGTGATGTCAGCTTGTTACAGTGATGTAGGTACAATTATTTCCAGATATTGCTTTTAATTAGAATCGGAAGACTACTACAACTTTCAGCTATTTAATTTAATTTATTTATTAATTTGAAGACATATAGGCCTATTATATAAATTAAAATAAATAATTAACAACAAAGGAGAAGGTTGTCATGTCCAAGGGCGATAAATTCGACAGAATGTGATGTCGGGTCCGCTAGGCTGTGGAGGACATCGACGATGCATATTTATACTGAGATTCAGGATGGGCGAAAGGAGTTCTTTCACAACAAGGTCGAGAGAAGTTGCGACAAATAAGGTATTGAAAAGCTTAATTATTTCATCTACGAGGCATCACTCGGAACTCGGAATTCAAACCCGGTAACAAAAAGTTCATTAATACGAGTAGGTATCTAATAATATGTAATATTTAAGATTTTGTTATAAGTCTAAAAAAAAATAATTATAATAACGGTACTATATTGCTATCAGTGGATAATAGAATATTACAATATTGCATTACTTTTTATAACGTGCAGATGGTTTCCCTAATAATATTCACAGTTCTGCACTCGGGTGAGATAAACAGCTTTACTATCTTATTTCTACAAATGTATACGGACCATCGTGAATTATTATATAATACTAATTACTGAAAAAGGTTGTAAACTTAATTAAATTGAAGTATTGTAGTCTTAATTGATCTGAGAGTTAATCAGTAAATATTAGTCCGAAACAATACTTTAAAAAAAAACTATACCAATTTTAATAAAACCGAATGTCGTAATAATTGAATAATCCAGATTTAAGTTTTGCAATGCCTGATTTACAATAGATTTTTTGATCAGGTTATAAAAAATTGATTTCTAAATTATAAGTTGATAAATTCACACAGCCAGAGCGTTGATAGTCAGTATTCCGCTTGAATTAATTTCAATTCCTAAAATGGAACGGCTTTTTATTTCATTGTTGTGCATTGTTCATAAACTAGTGATAAAATGCATTTTAAGGTTAATTTTAAATTGAAATTCTGATATTTTGGTTTCTGATCGCTGGAAGGTATTTACTATTAGAAATGTAAGTAAATTTTGATCGCACGCCAGGAGGATCGTACGATGTCGTATGGCCGAATGTCGTGATTTTTGGTACGTCAATAATTATAGCCACCTGTCATCTGTTTTGAAATTGTCAAGTATTACTTCAGTTAGTTTGGTAACACTGATTACGCCTGGCAACACCATTTTTGTAAAACACGATTGGACGAGACACGCTAGCCAATAAGGGGCACGTCCAATCGCGTGGTAGTTGCGATATTTGCCGCCAACGAGCTATGATGGAAAATCACCAGCTGTAAAGCAGCCACTTCGGTCCCGAGCGTTAAACTGGCAAGTTGTCTCAAGCTATAGTAGTACTGCTAAAATTAAATTAATATCAAGTGCATAGTGATCTACGATAGTATAGTCAAGTGTATGGACCAAAGACTTATACAAAAATATTTCATAAAAATCATCTAGGAACTTGAAAAACAAATCGCAAGAAAGAACACGAAAATACTTTTTCGTCTCGAATTGCTCAATATTTTGAGTGATAACATTTTATAATTTTGTTACTGTAAGAAAGGTAATTTTATCATCTAGAGAAATATGTATAAAGATTTTAACTAACTGGTGTATTTATTTTTAAATTAAATTAAAACCGATAAATAATTTTCACATTGTCGAACAAGAGATTCAACTAAAATCAAACGCAACGCCATTTTCAACTTTATTTGTCTTGCGCAAAGAACTACTGTCACGCGTTTGGCAGTATCACGCCAGTCAGCCGCGAGTTGGCCGCGAGCTGTTACAGATAGGTCACGTTACTTTGTTTATTTTTGACATTTGTGTCCTGCGTGTGTGCTAATATATAAATTTCCAGTATAAGTTGACCTCTGATTGTACAGAAAGCCTTACCAACGAGAGATCATCTCACACTGGAATATTATGAAGCTTTGTATGTGTGTAGTAAATAATATACTGGGTAATAGCGGAGATCGGATAAATAATACAAAGATCACTCGATCCTGGAATCGCTACATTTTTCCGATACAAAAATACCGAATGGTGTTCAGAACCTCGCTCCTCAATACGTCGAGTGTGAAAACACCGCACTAGTTTACGCCGCGCGAGAGTTAAGCGAGCGACTTTGACTAGGTATATAAGTTAAAACATCATCCGATTATAATCGGATGCTAATATTGACCTAAAGTTTAGGTTTTGATCTTTTCCGGTTTGAGTTTTTCCGATTATAATCGGATGCTAATATTGACCTACATAATCTTTAGGTTTTGACTTATAAACCTAGGTATTTTTGTATCGGAAAAATTTAGCGATTCCAGGATTGGGTGATCTTTGTTGAGAATCACGGAATCATTTTTCTAGATTATGTATTAGATATAATGCCGTAATCCCGGGATTTTATTTTCAAATAAAATATTTTCAGCAGCTTCCATACCTTCCTAACGAAAAATTACATCTTGTCACAGATAACATAATACTAATAAATACCTCTTACTCTTATTTAAATTTCTTTCTGCAAATGTCAATGAACAAAACATGCCCTATTGTAGCAGACAGCTAACTTTTTAAATTCTTCTTCATAGGTTTGAAAAATTCGTCTGCTCAACAACAACAACAACAACGTAAATACCGCAATGGACATGTGAACTGTCAAAATGAAATCATTGCTTTTAATTCTCATTTTATGTGTGTCATGCATTCAACCTGCTAAATGTTAGTTTATTTCCTTTATTGAAACGTTTACCTATGTGAAGTTACAGTGAGAACCAATTATTTAGAGTTTATGTAGCGTACATAAACTCTAAATAATCGTTTCACTGTTTATCTTGATTGTGAGTATGGACGGATTATTATAACGTGCCGACAAATTATAAAATAAGTTATTACTGCTAACGTTTTTTATTTTTAATATTTTCCGTTGTATGTTCTAGTAAATTGCCTTTAGTTTGATTGGATCATATTTATGTATGATTGTATATTTAATAGTACGGCCGCATTTACAAAAGTTATAAAAAAGTGATATTGGTTATTCTTGCTAGGATATTCTCATCTCAGGAACAACAGTAGCATAGCAGCTAACCCATTTTTAAAGGAGGCCTCAAATCAGCTTTCGTGTAACGATCTGTATTTCCTTGGTTTTATTTAGTTGTTCATATACATATTTGAATATTATATTGTTTATTGATTTGTATTTCATATGTTGATTAGACCAGAAAACCCAATCAATATATGAAACAATAAAAAACACAAAATAATAAACATTTAATACTAGCGGTCCGTCCTGCTTCTCACATAAAAAATTCGGGTTTGTGTCCACGGATCCCGGGATCAGATTTAATTGGCCACTGATACCGGGATCGTTTTCCAATGAAAAACGATGACGGGATCAGTCGATAAATATTTTTATCGACTGATCCCGGTATCCGTGGCTACAAAAAATTACCTAAAATAGTTTTGAAAACGGATCCCGCTTGTAGTGTTAAGTTTAAATTAAAACAAATGTATATTATTGCATATGTTATATTGATCAACAGCAAATTATTTTAATAAAAATCTAAAATTACAAGAATCATCACATTATTATTACTCTTACTAAACGAAAATTGTTTTATTATAAATTTGTAGTGCTAGCATAAATAATTATTTTCTCTTTAATTTACATTACCCTCTTGTAGCATCTGGCAACAGCCCAAGCCGAGGTTCGCACCTAAGTGGTGGCCCTTGCGCGTGTTGCCCCAACCTAACTTTACCGGTGTGGCGCCCTCTGCGCCCGCCAAAAGTCCGGTAACGCTGTCATGGCCATCTGCGGTCAACAGCATTAAAGTCCATTCGAAAAAAAAAAAACGTGGGCAAATCGAGACGAACAACTTTTGTTCTATGACTTTGTCTACTTCAAAGATTTTTTTCGATATAAAAACTTTTTAAGTAAATTTCCAGTTCTGATATTTTTACCTCAATGTAAGCCGGTCACAGATTAAAGTCATAATACGAACGCAGCACAAGCCATTGCAGATATAATGACGATGCACGCGGCCGCGCGTGTGTGTGGGTAGCTAGCAAAGAAAGAAACGGGTGCGATAATGAAAGGGGTTGTGTTGTGTTGTTTTACTTTTTGGCAAAACTCAGAACAAAAGTTGCTAGTCTTGATGCGTTACGTACGTAGGTACATTTCTACATCGACCTTTGAGCTAGCTCATTATGAACACCTACTGGCGACACATTCTCTATACAGTACCTAGATAGGTTATCAAATGTAAAAATATTGTACTAGATGAGTGATGTAAGTGACGAGGTGGGTACCGGTGGGGCGGGGCGGGGCGGGGCGGGGCGGGGTCAGCGCGGCGCCTCGCAGATGAAGGGCGTGGTGCCGACGTCGCCCGAGTCCTCGAGCCGGCCCGAGCGCTCCTCCTGCGGCCCGCCCGCCCACCACTCCGAGTACCCGCCCACCACTCCGAGTACCCGCCCACCACTCCGAGTACCCGCCCACCACTCCGAGTACCCGCTCTGCTCCAGAGGCTCACCTGCAACAACAAACATTATGCTTAGTAACAGTTTGCGCGCTAACGGACCACTCCATTTTGGAAGAAAACAACACTTTTATGATTTACGTAAACTATAGGAAACGCATCCCTAGGCCTGATCAACATTTAAAAACTGTTCTGATGCTCTTTTTAAATGCTTAGCAATTTAGGCAGCATCTCCCCAACGCAACACTCCAGCTCAAATCGTGTTGCCTGCGTAGTGTCCTATGGGCTTTGGGTACGAGTGTTCCGCGTAGGTCTTAATAACCCAACGGTGTCATAGAAAAAATATGTTTTCATAACTGTGTGGAGTGATGTACGTCTGTGAATGAAGTCCGGCAGTTTTGGATCTGATTCCTGATATCGTGCAAGAGCTTGATAGTCGATACCTGTGACTTCTCTGACATTAAATAGAGCGGCATCAACATTCTCCTTGCCAGATATACGTCGGATGTCAGTGAAGAAATAGGCTAGATTCTACTACATCTAGACTTTCTAGCGGCTAGATAGTCTAGATGTAAAATTTGTTTTCGCAGCGTGAGAAGGCGAAGACCAAAGTCTTGTGATCTGTGAAAACAGCAAAAGTCCTCGCTTCGATCATAAACAGGAAGTATTTTATAGCTTCGTAAATGCTTCGTACACGGCGGCGGGTAGAATAAACGTCATAGGTTAGCTAGCCGACTAGTAAAGTATTTAACTGCGTATGAAGCTTAACAGTACTTAGCACATAATGAGAGTGAAGATGCCATCGATCAAACGGTTTTTGCAGTGCATCAGCACACCATAGAATCTCAGGAAGTCGATTCCTATGACCAGTCTAGAAATATCAGCGATTGTGAAGCTTTAGGTACACGGCGAAGAGCTAACTCTCTTGAGACCAGAGGAGAACAGAGTTAGTTACAGCTGATAAGGTGATAGATCTCTGATGATATTTAGTGATAGGCTTTACATGCCTATTGACTGTTACGACAACTTACCAGACTTTACGGTGTTTGAGTAAAATAAGTTCAATCACTGAGGATGCTAAGGACACGGACGCTATCTACATATTGGGTGACTTCACTTTAATGCACACCCAAAATAACTTTTCTATAATGAGTTACTAAGACTTTTGTACAGTAAGCGTCAGAGAAAAGGATACACCCCTTAATAATGACATCGAGCCGTTTAAGATTTTTGTTGAATGACTAATAACAAGTGGTAGCTAAGCGGTTAGGACATCTGCTTGGACTGCTGAAGGTCCTGGGTTCGGATCCTATGAATACAATTTCACTTTTTGATGTTTTATTTTTGCTTTCAGCTTTTGTTAGTTTATTGGTGGTTATTGTAATATTTTCGAAAACAAATATTGAGAAGGTATTAAGTAAGTGTATACAAAAATATGGTGTATAAACAATATTTATTTATTTCTCGAATTATTTACATACTTGTCAATAGTCTTTATTTAATAAAAATTATTACACATCAAAAATTTAAAAACCATAATAGTAAATGAGTAACAAATTGATTATAGTAAGTATTTTGCTTAGGTTATTAATTACTTAAACCTATAATATTCACAAAACCAAATCGATGGCAAATAAAAAACAAAATAGATAAGAACGTTTAAATTTGTTGAATAAAAAAAGCTTCAGAGAAAAGTATCCACCCCGTTTTATTTATTTATTAAAAAATTGCACCAACGCGGTATACACCAATACATTGATTAGTAAGTAAGTAAGTAAGTAAGTAAGTAATCATTTATTTAGCACATAAAACACACACATACAATTTATCAGATTAAAGTTATTTACATTGATCACCTCATTTACAGGTACAAATCAAATTCATCTATAAAAAAACAGTACTGAGAAAACTTTACATTGATTAAAAAAATAATAATATTAAAGTTTCCTTTTTACAAATTCATTTCAAAAATAAAATAATAATAATATTTTATTTAAAATGGATCAAACGTTAAACAATTAAAATAAAATTAAAGTTAATGATTGCATATGAATATAACAAATTACTTGAATGAAAAAATTAAATTACAATTAAACAAGAATTATTTAAACATACATTTGTCTTAAATATTTTTTAAAGCTGGATAAGCTGTTTGAAAATATATCAATTGCGCAGTTTCGCTCAGAGCCAGAGCTGCGCAAGTTACACTGAACGCTAGAGGCTGCAACATTTGAGTTATGTATAACATTGTAAGTCCTCATGACTCTATTTAAAGGAGAGAATGAACCTAAATTGGACCGAGATTGTCTGGTTACAAAAGGTTTAAATTTATTTTTTCTAGGGAGGCCTCTTGGTATAGACAAATTTAACTTTGACAAAATAAAGGGGGGTTTCAGTAAGATTATTGATGAGCTTAAACAAGAACAAGACATCGTGAATTTTCCTGCAGTTGGCAAGAGAGTTTAGGCGGAAATATTTAAGCCGATCATCATAGCTAGGTAATTTTTTAGCCAAATGGCAGCCATATGATAGGTGCCACATAAATTGTTTCTGTACACTCTCCACACGTTTAATGTGAACATCATAATGCGGGTTCCATACGATACTGCAGTATTCGAGCAAACTACGTACAAGAGCGTTATAAATGCTTATTTTCGTAGCAGGTTTCTTAAAATCTTTACAAATGCGCAGTACAAACCCCAGCGTTTTAAAACATTTGTTGACTGTAAGATCAATGGACATTAAAGCGTAATTTGCAATCAAGATTAACACCGAGGTCGCGTATTTGATTGACCTCTGACAAAATTTCATTATTGATATGGTAAAAATAAAAATAAAATAAAAAAGCCTTTTATTTCTGTGCAGTAAATTGGTAATACAAAGTTCTTTTGGTACATATTGATTACAATTATTTAACTTATAAACTATTGTTATTTGTTTACATTTCTGCAAGAACCCCTCTGCAGGTAAAGGCCTCCTCCAAAGATAGCCAGTCTTCTCTAGATTGAGCTATTTGAATCCAGTCGGGGCCAGCTATTTTTCTGATCTCGTCTTCCCATCTAGCTGCAGGTCTACCCCTCATCCTTTTGCCTTGGGGTCCTGTCCATGTGGTCACCTTTTTGGTCCATCTCTGGTCTTGCAGGCGCGCTACATGTCCGGCCCACTTCCATTTCAGTGATTGGGCATGTGTTAGTCCATCTATTGCCTTTGTGATTTTTCTTATCTTTGTGTGTCTAATTTTGTCTATTTTTTTAATGTTTAGCATACTACGTTCTATTCCGCGTTGGCATGAAATAATTTTGTCCCTAGTTCTTTTGTTGAACTTCCACGTTTGGCAGGCATAAGTTAGACATGGAATAAGGCAAGAGTTCAGTACTTTAGTTTTAATGTTTGTTGGCATGGTGCTTTTAAATATGTCTTTCATTTTCCAGTATTTGTTCCACGTCAGTTGTACCCTACGCTCCACTTCCTGGTTGTTGTTTTTCTGTTCAAAGCTTACTTGTTTACCTAGGTAAATGTAGGTGTTCGTGTATTTAAGGCGTTCACTGCCAACATATAATGTTCTCTTAGTGCTGTTAGTCATCAACATTGTTTTTAGTATGTTCATTTCTAATCCTACTAGTTTACTGGCGTCATTGAGTGATCTTATCATATATTGAAGTTCTGGTCCTGTTTCCGATAGGAGTATTAGGTCGTCTGCGAACCTTAGGTGGGTTAGGTAACTTTCATTGATCTTTATACCGCATCTATCCCATTTTAGCTGGCTGATAGTTGATTCTAATGTGGCTATAAATAGCGCTGGCGAGAGTGGATCTCCTTGTCTTGCTCCTCTTTCTACCGGAAACCATGGTCCCGGTTTCTCTAGTTTTACTCTGCTTTTACTGTTGTTATAGATGCTTTTGATTACCTGAACATATTCTTTTTCTACCTTTTGTGATATTAGTGTTTTCCATATGCTTGTGTGTAATATGCAATCAAAGGCTTTTTGGTAGTCTATAAATGCTATATAGAGTGGTCTGTTTTTTTCTCTGTATTTCTCAATGACAAGCTCTAATGTATGTATATGGTCACACGTAGAGTATCCTTTCCTGAACCCCGCTTGCTCAATAGGTTGATGTTTTTCAAGTGTAGAGTAAATTCTTTTATTTATTATTGAGGAGAAGAGCTTGTAGATAGAAGGTAGCAGGCTTATTGGTCTGTAGTTACCTATATCTTTTGGGTCGCCTTTTTTGTAAATAAGAATGATCTCTGACTCTGCCCATTGGGTGGGTGTCTGTCCACGTTTGATAATTAGATTGAATAATTCAGTGAGGTGGGTGGTAAGTGTCGTTGAACCAGTTTTTAAAATTTCGTTTGTTATTCCGTCAGAGCCTGGGCTTTTCTCTGTCTTAAGAGCTTTTATGGCTTCTTTTACTTCGGTGATTTCAATCTGTGGTACATTTAGGTTGCTTTCATTGATAATTGCATATTCATCTTTACTAGCTGTGCTACTTTCTTCTCTAGCGCTGTATAAATTCTTGTAGAAATCTGTTGCTATTGTGATGATATCGTTTCGGTTGTTATGTATTTTTTCGCCCCGTTTCAGTCCATCGATCCAGGTTTTGCTTGTTCTTAGCTCTTTATAGGCTCTACATGTACCGCCTGTTTGAGTTATATGTTTTTCAATAGTGTTGTACCTGTGGTTTGTGTAGTCATTTTTTATGTATTTATTTACAAGCTTGTACAGTGCAGAGATCTCGTTTTTCATTGCTCTAGATTTATTTGTTGTTCTCTGTAGGTCTTGTCGTCTCTTCAGAAGTTGTAATGTGCGCTCAGTCAAAATGTTGTGGGGTTTCTGGTCTTTTTTTAAGTTTCGAATTGTTTGCAGGCTTCTAGTTATGGATTTAATTATATTATCGTAATATTTCTGGACTGACTCATTTATTGCTGGGCTCATAAGGTTATGTATCTGATTGTTAAATTTTGAAATGTCTTCCTCATTTGTTATTGTTTTGGTTTGCAGATTCTTGAATTTAGTTCTACTTTTTCTTGATTTTGTGTATGTGATTGTTGCCCTTACTGGCCTGTGATCGGAAGGGTAGTTTATATTCAGGACTTCTATGTTTTGGAATAGGTGTGGTCTATTTGATAGTACAAAATCAATTTCATTTTTGTATTTTTGATCAGGTGATATCCATGTCCATTTGTTTTGAGTTCTTTTCTTATAGAATGTGTTTATAATCGATATTTTGTTTTCTGTGGCGAAGTCAATCAATTTCTGCCCTCTCTTATTTCTTTCACCGTAGCCATTCATTTTCATAATTAGGTATTCTTTAGTCTTTGGTATACCTATTTTTGCATTCCAGTCTCCCATCAGTATATAATCTTTGTATGATTTATTGATTGCCCTATTGATTGTAGAGTAGAAATTGTCAATTTCCTCTTCATTTGCTTTTTCCGTTGGGGCATAAACTTGTATAATTGATAGCCGTATGTCTTCAAATGCTAGGTTCAGAATTGCAACTCTTTCGGTAAGGCCAATGTAGCTTTCAATATTATTTTTGTAGCATTTTTTCACTAGAAAGCCTACTCCAAATAAGCCAGGCGTTTGACCGGTGTGGCATAATATAAAGTTTTCATACTCAATTATTTTGTTACCTAGGCGTCTTGTTTCTGCCAGTCCGATTATGTCGTATTTAATGTTTGATAAGGATAGATTTAGTTCTATCAGGCGTTCATGTGATGAGAGTGTTTTGACATTATATGTTATTATGTAGAGCTTTCTGGATGACGTCGTAGCTGTAGCTGTATTAGGAGTACTTGATGTTGTTAACGTTGTTTGTTTCTTTGGAGGGTTGTGGTCATAGTCTTCCACGGTGACCAGCCGGCTTGGAAGATTTGAATAGTTTTTTGCTGTTGAACGTTGTATCTGAAATTTTTCCATCTGAGAGGAATGTTGTAGTTGCTAGATTTGCTCAATGTTGTTTTTCTGGTTTCCTGAAGCGCTGCTTGGGTTTCTAGATAGGTAGTTCAGGATACCTGGCTTCAAGATCCCTTCTGATAGACTAGAAGACCTCCTATGTGGTGACTGGGTATCAGTGTTCTGGATCTTATTTTTCTTGCTAGCCTGGGTTCTGCTTCCTTCGCGTCCGGCTGGGTTATCTTGAGGAGACGTTGGAAGTGTTCTTTTATATGTACTTGTGGTGTTCTTTGTTTCTTTTATTATAAGTTTATCATATTTTATTATTACTGATTTTCCTTTTTCTTTCTCAATTCGCGCTTGCTCTTGGAATTCTTTCCTCTTTTCCAGTATGTTTTGTGGGTAATCTTCAGTGATGTAGTAGGCGGTATCTTTCAAGGAGCTGCTCCTTTTGAGTATGTTTATTTTTGTACCGAATGTCGAACTGGTAACTATTATTGGGCGAGGTCTGTCCCCTTTCTTTCCTATTCTTTTAATATCTTGTAAATCTCTACGATCCAGGTCCCAAGAGAAGCGCTCTTTCACAAAGTTAATCATAATTTTTTCTAGGCTTGAATATGAAGTTTCGGTTTCTTCCAATCCAAAAAATACAATGTTATTCTTTCTTATCTGTTTTTCTAGAAAGTACAGTCTTTTTTCTTGAAGATCTTGTTTTTCCTTAAGGATAACATATTTTTTGTCAAATATTTGAAACTTTTCCTCTAAAATGCAGTTAATATTTTGGGTCACTTTTTCGGTAATTCTTTCTCCGTTTTGTAGGATTGTATTTTTTTGTTCATCCAGTTCCTTTTGTATAATTTTTAGTGCATTCATAACGTCTTCCATATTTGTTTTTGTGCTTTTTGTGATTGTTCGAAGTTATGTAATAATAAGTTTGGCAATGGTAGGAATAGTATCAGGTGGAATATCAGGCTCTATCAAGAGAGGGGTCGAGGTATAGATCTAATCAGAATAAGTAGCTAGCTCGATCTAATTCGTTGCAGTGCACCCGCTTTTCAGCTGGTATCAATACTTCATCTACCGTATAAGGTTATGTTCTTGTATTTTATTCCAAGATATAATTCTTTGCACACAGATATAATTCTTTGCAAAGGTATAGCACACTTGAATCGTTTTTGATTGGCTTGTTTGTTGATAGACGATAGTTATCGAATATAATCAAACAATAAGATGCTAGCCAAATCTTTTAAACATTATAAAATTAAATCCAAACATTTTGAGCTGTATAATAACTAATTTAGTCAAAAGTGAAACCTATTAATGTTTGGGACCATAGGGGGCGCTGGGGGCATAGGGATAAGCTGTTTGAAAATATATCAATTGCGCAGTTTCGCTCAGAGCCAGAGCTGCGCAAGTTACACTGAACGCTAGAGGCTGCAACATTTGAGTTATGTATAACATTGTAAGTCCTCATGACTCTATTTAAAGGAGAGAATGAACCTAAATTGGACCGAGATTGTCTGGTTACAAAAGGTTTAAATTTATTTTTTCTAGGGAGGCCTCTTGGTATAGACAAATTTAACTTTGACAAAATAAAGGGGGGTTTCAGTAAGATTATTGATGAGCTTAAACAAGAACAAGACATCGTGAATTTTCCTGCAGTTGGCAAGAGAGTTTAGGCGGAAATATTTAAGCCGATCATCATAGCTAGGTAATTTTTTAGCCAAATGGCAGCCATATGATAGGTGCCACATAAATTGTTTCTGTACACTCTCCACACGTTTAATGTGAACATCATAATGCGGGTTCCATACGATACTGCAGTATTCGAGCAAACTACGTACAAGAGCGTTATAAATGCTTATTTTCGTAGCAGGTTTCTTAAAATCTTTACAAATGCGCAGTACAAACCCCAGCGTTTTAAAACATTTGTTGACTGTAAGATCAATGGACATTAAAGCGTAATTTGCAATCAAGATTAACACCGAGGTCGCGTATTTGATTGACCTCTGACAAAATTTCATTATTGATATGGTACAACATGGTAATATTATTTAACTTTCTAGTAAAACGTATAACATGACACTTATCAGTATTCAGACTCATTCCGTTAAGTCGACACCAAGATACAAGATTATTAAGATCATCTTGGAGAAGACGACTATCATCTAGAGAGTCAACCCTTCTAAAGAATTTCAAATCGTCTGCAAACATGTAAAACCGAGAATATTGGAAACAACTGCCGATATCATTAATAAAAATGCCGATATCAAAATATCGGGGGTAACCCGATAGACGACGAAAGTGCTCCTACAATTTCGTGAATTTAAAAAATCAAAAATGACGCATAAAGTGTTGGAAAACGCAGTCCGTGAACTTCACAAGCTAATTGACGTATTAACCGATAAAGTTGTGTCGCTGGAGAACAAGGTGAGCGATCAAAACGCTTTAATTACGAACCAAATCACTGCCATCAATTTACTCACAACGCAAGTTGAGGGTAGTCTGAAGCAGGCTCAGGCCCCGACTCCGCGACCTCCAACGGCCGCGTGTGCGGCCGTTGATAGCACCTTGATAATTTTTCAATTAGAATTTCATGGTTTACTTTGTCGAAAGCCTTGCTAAAGTCGGTGTAAATTGTGTCGAGAGAATGCCCATGATCGACCTCTTCAGCAAGATCTTCAACAAAGGAAAGTAAATTTGTAGCCGTTGACCTGGATTTAACAAAGCCATGCTGTTGTGGTATGACTGCTATAATGCCATGCAAAAATTGGATACATCAGCATCTCAAATACCTTTGCAAAAACTGTAATAAGTGAAATAGGCCTATAGTTTTTAACCATACTTGCGTCACCACTTTTGAACAATGGCAATATAAGAGATTCCTTCCACGGTGTTGGGAAGTTGCCAGAGCTAAGGGACTTATTAATTATTATCGAAAGAGGAAGTGCTAAGGCCTTGGCGTAATTAACTACAAAAATGGACGGTATACCATCTGAGCCCGCGCCTTTCCGTGAGTCAAGTCTTTTTAAAACTCTAAAAACCTGGTCACGAGTCACTGAAATTGATGTTATAAAGTTAGAGGAAGCGAAAGCAGAAGGCGGAAGTTGTGAGGCAGTTAAGACGGTATTGTTGTATACTGAAGAAAACTGGGTAGCAAAGAGATTACAGATATCAGAATCATTACCAGCAACCTGATTTTCAAACGTCATCCGGGCCGGTAAAACAGAGCTGCCTCCTCTCTTATGTTTGACGTAAGTCCAAATTAATTTTGGATTTGATCTTAGAACTGATTCTAAATGATCCAAATAGCTGATATAATTACGTTTCAGTAGTTTAGAGCAGCGATCCCTGAGAAGATGGAAGGTAACTTCATCGCTGGGGTTGCGGTATTTACGAAATTTGATTCTGTACTTGTTCTTTTCTTTAAGCGATCTGATTAAAGAAGTGGTAAACCATACTGGGTATTTATTACTAGTACGTGGCCTAGATTTAGGAACATGTTTGATTATACATGTCTTAACATGATTGTAAAATATATTCACCATGTCGTCTACAGTGCTGCAAGGTGTAAGTTCTTCTTCCCAATTAACATTATTCAGATCGCTCATGATATTTCCATAGTCCGCTTTATAAAAGTGATACCTATGATCAGGACTTACTTTAAGATAGTCAGCGTGCTTTAGAGAAATGCAGAAATGCAGCGGTGGATGATAAAGGTCTACTACAGTAAGTGGGTCTGAGCTTACCTCAAGTCGAGACAGGGGTAGTGAACTCAATATAAGATCAGGGGTTCTATTTTTTATATTCAAGGTAGAATTATACTGTTCAAGATTGTGAAGGGACATGAAGTCCATCAAGTTGTTGTGTAGCGCATTATTCGAACTGTCAGTCACCAGATTCGAAGATTATGTTTTATACCAAACCAAACCACCTAGATTAAAGTCTCCTACTATGAGGGTATCACCATTGTGCTCCTCCAATCCACGACTTGAACTATGTATACATTTGTCTAAGTTCATCACTTTAACAGGCGGGGGTAAGTAAACACAACAAATAAATAATCTAGACGGTTTGTTACTACTATCGCTTAGCTCTAACTTGACCCATAGGTCCTCACAATCTGATTCTAATTCGTTTAAGCGTTTAGATCTATAGCGTTTAGAAATTGCAATTAGCACGCCACCCCCCTCCTTGGCGCTATCAAAACCGCGATGTTCACGATCGCGCCTGTATAAAACATACCGATTGTCGAAAATCTCATTGTCAAAGATACTATCATTCAACCAAGTCTCCGTAAAAGCAATAACGTCATAATCAGAGCTCCTTTGCTTTACCGCGAGCAGCCGCGTGAAGAGCCTTGATTTCCGGCGTAATGTGCTCAGCAACGTAGACGGCGCTTTTCTTACCCGTCGCGATACCCAAGTGACTTGTGTTCAATTTATCGCTATGATTGTTCTTATTAAACTTGCTGGTGTGGTGGCTGCAAGGAACTCGTCGCGTAGGCGCGGGCTGTTGAACTTTACCAAGATCGAACGAGGGCGAGGGCTGTTGCTGTTCATCTTGGCCACCCTGGAGCAGTAATGAATGTTGTTTTCATTGATCGAGCATTTTATTATTTTGGCCAGTTGAACGACGGTGCTTATAAGATTCTCTTGTTTATGCTTAGGCACGCATTGAATTTCGATGTTTGTGGCTCGCGATTGCTGGTCGAGCTGCGCCAATCGTGACGTAAGTGCTTGACAGGAGTCACGCAGGGCTTGATTTTCCTTCTTGATATTCTCTATCACCGAAGACTGTTGTGCCTGTACTGTTTGGACCTTATGTAGCTCTTCACTGCAGAAGCCTATAGAAGCTTCGAGGGAGGAAACCGAGTTTCGAATTTCAACCAATTGAGGAAGAAATTGGAACTTAAAAGATTGTTGTAATTCTTCGCGAATTATCTCCCTAATGTTCTCCATTGTGGCGCGTGTGCAGCTCGATGCCGCTGCAGCAGGAAACGCACCGGCGCGGGCGGCGCCGGCGGCACCGGTATCCGCGGAGATGGCACGAGCATCCGCAGCAGCTACGCGTGACTTGGAGCGTTGAGTGACATGCTGCGGGGAATGAGCTGAGCCAATCGAAGTATTTGAGTTGTCACCGCCTCTCCGTGTTTTGCTGAGGCACAGCACGCATATCCAATCAGCTTTATATTCGATCGTCAGAGAATTGAAGTCGCACAAGTTTATATTTACGCATGAATGGTGATATTTAGCAAAGCACCGAGAGCAGCGTAAGCACGGGATATCATTTAAATTCCCTCTGCATCCAGCGCAAACTTCATCAGCCATCATTGTAGATCTTCAAATTAAAAAAATGTTGAGCAAAAATAAAAACTTAGTTTCACTTGAGGATTCGATCCCGGATCAGTCTTTACTGAGATTCTCTACTGTGCGTGCTCAAACCACCGAGCCAAAGGAGAGATGTCGTAAGTGTTGAAAAATACTCTCTGTTTCATAGAAGCCGGCTGCCGATTTTATGACAAAGTTAAGTCACTATTATTATGTTACAAAAATAATTCGTTATTTTTATAACTCACAGTTTTATAACACAGCCGCAGAATCATTAAAACATTAATCTTTGCATGTCGCCACTGTCGAGCCAAGACAACATGCAAAATATCAAATCTAACAAAATTTATTTTACATTATCGGAATTACCACAACTAAAGGTTTGAACCAGGGTCCCATCGGTCGACCTGCACTCTAAGCCGCTTAGTTAACCACCCGGCTATCGAGATTCTTACGTCAGGCGGTGAAATTAAGAATCATTTTGTTTAGCATATGTGATGGTAGTGTAATATAATTCTTCGGTTCTTCCGTCGTTCGTTGTAAGCTTCGTCAGGTGGCTCCTTCCAAGCTGCTGAGTGAATACTTTGGACCCTCGGTTTCGCTTTATCTATCTTTCTGGTTGTTTTCTATGTATAATAAAACATATCTATCTATTTAATAATATTGTATTATGTATATCAGTCATCTAGTACCCATAACACAAGCTCTGCTTAGCTTGGAGCTAGATGATGCTGTGTGGATTGTCCAGTAATATAAGAATTCTTGACCTTATACTATGTTCTGATGACATCCTAGTGTCTAGATGCCCCGAACCACTTCTAGAAGAAGATGATCACCACCCTGCACTTATCTGCCACCCTAAATTTGTCTCCATACCAACACTAAAGCCCATCTCGAGACCCAAGCACTATTACTCCAAAGGAGATTACGACGCCATTTGTAAGAATCTCGACGACCAGGACTGGCATAGTCTCTTGATGTGTGGTACTGTTGACGAGGCTGTGGAGAACTTTAATAAATTGTTAATTGACCTGAGAGATAAATTCATACCCTCTAAGATTATTCGATCCAGTCGTTATCCCACTTGGTACTCTCCGGCCCTCATTAAGATACTTAAGGAAAAAAATAAGCATCATATTAAGTTTAAGCTCTATAACAACATAGCTGATAATAACTCCTTTAAGATTCTACGGGATCGCGCCAAACGCGTCGAGCGCGACTGCTATAATAAGTACATACTCTCGGTCGAAGACAGCATCCGCAGCAACCCTAGGGCCTTTTGGTCGTATGTCCAGGCTAACAAGCAAAACAACTCATATCCGTCATCTATGATGTTTGAGGGCAAAAACGTTACTTCAGGTATTAGCATCTGCAACGCGTTTGCAGATTTTTTTCAATCAACGTTCTTACAAACTTCAAATATCGACTCCGTCGCCTCTAGAACTGAGATTGTTGATCCTGTCTCTGACATCAGCGAGGTTGTAATCATAGAATCAAAAGTTCAAAAACTTCTACAAACCCTCGATTGTAACAAGACTGCTGGACCTGACGGATTGCACCCTACTCTTATTTCGCGTTGCTCAGGTAGCCTAGCGGTTCCAGTCTCACTGTTATTTAGGCGCTCTCTGAGTGAATCAGTAGTACCAAGTATTTGGAAGTCTGCGACCATCACACCCATACACAAGAAAGGTTCCAAACGAGAAGTCACAAATTACAGGCCTATATCAAAGCTTTGTGTTCTAGCAAAGGTCTTAGAAAAAATCGTAAGTGACGGAATCCACAACTCCCTAAAACAAACCTTCTTAGAGCAGCAGCATGGCTTCCTGAGAGGCAGGTCAACGGTCAGTAATTTAATTTCTTTTACCGATGCACTATCTTCTGGCATGGAATCGGGTGGTCAAGTAGACGCGATCTATACTGATTATAGCAAGGCATTCGACAGAATTGACCATGTTATACTTCTCAGAAAGTTACTGGCAGCAGGTATAAGGGGGGATCTACATAGATGGTTTGCCTCTTATGTTAGGGACAGGTGTCAGACTGTTGTCCTGAATGGATTTGCGTCGTTGCCGACACTGATAACGTCCGGAGTACCACAGGGCTCCATTCTCGGACCTCTCCTATTTGTCATATTTATAAACGACATCGATAAATGCTTTGCTAACTCTAAATTTTTACTCTTCGCTGATGACATGAAAATCTACAAAAATATCAAGTCGGCTAATGACGCAAAACTGCTTCAGTACGACCTCGATAGGTTACATAGTTATTGCATGTCCAACAAGCTAGAACTCAACACTTCTAAATGCCTCAGTGTCTCTTTTACAAGATCCGAACACCCCTTAACATATGATTATAAAATCAATGGTCAATCACTAGTTAGGACTAATCAGGTGGTCGACTTAGGCGTGGTACTTGACTCTAAGCTCCTGTTTGACAAGCACATTGACCACATAATTAAGAACAGCATGTAGACGCTCGGTTTTATATTGCGGATTACCAAAGACTTTAAGAACACGAAATCTCTGAAAATTCTATACTGCTCGCTAGTAAGAAGTAAACTTGATACGCCTCGCAAGTTTGGAATCCGCGATATAAAAAATACATTGACTCTTTAGATAAAGTGCAAAAAAAATTTTTGAGACACCTAAACTTTAAACACAAAATATATATTCCTGATTTCGACTATACTGAGAGCTGCAAACGTCACCATGTTCTCACTCTGAAACTTCGTAGAGACGCCGCCGACCTCACATTCTTCCACAATATCCTTATAAATAGACTTGACTGTTCCCATCTTCTTTCTAAAATTAATATCACTGTCCCGACCCGTGCATCCACGAGACGCAACTATCTAAAGCTGCATGTACCTACCTGCGCGACTAAATATCGCAAGAACTCTTTTATTCCTCGAACATCTGCTCTCTTTAACAGCACCTACAGCACGGCTGACTTTGATATTTTCACAGCCAGACCTAATATATTCAAAAAAATAATTAACAATAGTTTCTTCGGCACAACGCGACCACCTTCCTTATCTTAACCTATTTACAGCTAGACACTTTTATAATTTATTATTTTATACATATTAGGTATACATATACTATATGTATTATTAAATGTATTTTAACACTAAGTATTAATTAGGTAAGGTACTTACAACAACTAATACTTAATTTATATTTTTGCTATCATTATACTCTAAATAATCAACCAATCCTTCTTCCAACCCAATGATTGATATGGCTCCTTTAGTTAGTTAATTTTTAAAACCTGAATTTCTGTAATAAAATTTCATTTTTGTATAAATCCTAGGATAATTTTTCTCGCTCTATATGTGGAAACTGTTTAGCTTATTGTTTATATTGTTAAGTGCTAGTTTTATAGTTTTAAAGCTTTTTGTTTCCCTAAGATAAATAAATAAAATAAAAATAAATAAATAAAAATAAATATTTATTTTTATTTATTTATTCAACGAGGCGTGTATTAGAGCTCCGAAGGTCGCGACGTACCATCTTCGAAATTCGCTTGTTCAGGTCTGACCTCTCTGATGAAGTCGCTTGGGTTGTTTCCCGTCTTTTTGTCATCAGCCCAAGAGTCTCATCCGAGAGTTTGGACTTCTTACCAGTACGCTCCTTGATCTGAAAGACTGTACCTACCGATTGAGTAAAATAATCTGAAGGAAATTCGTGGGAGCCCTTTGGTGATTTTTATAAGTGAGTGTAGTGTAGAGTGATGAAGGTGGTTCGGCGTCGACTCACCGTCGGCGGTCTTCCAGCCCTGGTCCCAGTGGAAGGCCATCGGCATGGAGCCCCCGAAGCTGACGACGTGTATCTGGTCGTGGTGCGCGTCGCGCAGGCGCACGAACAGCAGGGCCTCCTCGTCGCTGTTAGGCATGGCCAGAGCGGCCCCCTCCGCCGCGCACGTGGCGTTGGCCTCCGTCCACGTGGCCCCGCGCCCGTGGAACCGGTAGCACTGGTCCGTCAGCTCCTCCCACTCGTAGCCCGCTGCGAACCAGAAAAACACTCAATCAGTATAGATACAGAATTAAAACAGTTTTATTGTTCTTGTTGCCGGTAAAACTAGCAAATTCGTGTCACTATTGATTCTAAACTTCGTTTCATATACTAATATTATATTCATCAATGCCAGTGCGGTACTGCTGTCGAACAGCTTGGTCATCACGGATTATCGTGTTCTAGGGCTGCCGGTCGGATGTCTCGCCATGCCAGCCTTAACGACATCATCCGGCGGGCCTTTGTCACCGCTAACGTACCAGCTATTCTCGAACCGAATAGTCTGTTGCGTGACGATGGTAAGAGGCCCGACGGTATGACACTTTTCCCATGGGACTTGGGGAGGCCCATTGTGTGGGACGCTACTTGCGTCGACACACTTGCGCCCTCCCATCTTCCAAGGACATCCGTGAGGGCTGGTGCGGCGGCAGATTTGGCCAAGGATTTTAAGAGGCGCAAATATGCAGGTCTCGACAGAGCCTACAAATTTGCTCCCCTTGGAGTCGAGACCCTAGGTCCGTAAGGTACCGAGGCTCTCCGGGTCTTCAAAGAAATTTCTGAGCGTCTGGTCGAAGCGACGTGTGACCCGACCCGAGAGCTGGTCAATATCTGGCGCAGCGCATCAGCATTGCCATACAACGTGGCAATGCAGCCAGCATCATGGGTACACTTCCAACTGGTATTGATATGGATCAGTTGAGCTACCTGTAGTTTGTTCGCAACAGTCTGCAGTTAGCTCAATTGTGTCGATTGTAAATACTAGTTTTTATTTAGTAAGATCATTGTAATTTTATTTGTTAATAAAGGCTTTTTGCCCTTTAAAAAAAATATTGTAATAGAATATAATAGAATATATTTATATTTATAAGAGTACCTATTTATAAGAGTGGCACCAAAACTGACATTCACAACTACAGACCCATCTCTATTTTACCCACCTTTTCAAAAATCTTAGAACGGATTCTAAATAAGCGCTTGGTTAACTACCTCGAGAATCACGGTCTTATTTCAGCTAATCAATATGGTTTTCGCCAAAATATATCTACTGCTGATGCTGTCTGTGATGTAACTGACTCTATTGCTCGTGGTCTTGATTCTGGGTACAAGTGCTTGGCAATATTTCTAGACTTAGCCAAAACCTTTGATTCTGTATCTATTCCCCACCTAAGCGGCTCGCGAGGCTTGGTATTTGTGGTTTTCCATTACAACTGTTTAAGGACTACCTTACTGTCATGTTATCATCTATGCTAACTATTCTACTTTGTTGTTTATATAAAGTGGATTTATGTGGGTAGTTGAATAACTGGTTGTCTAGATTATTTTGTATGATACCCTCACTTCTGCTATTCAGCTCCCTAGCTGCAATACACGTCTAAATCACAACAATGTGTTTTTATTGATATCCTGGACATAATAGTGGCGACGTTTGGTGAAAAGTGATAAAAATGACTTCCAAAGCAGTGAAATTCGAACAGTTTAATCCACAAACGGACAATTGGCAAAATTACCTCGATCGATTGAGTTTTTGTTTCGAGGCCAATGGCGTCTCGGAAGACAGTGCTAAACGAGCAAATTTTCTCTCCCTATGCGGTGCGCGAGTGTTTGAGACGTTACTTGCGTTGATTACGCCAAGGAAAGCTAGTGATGTGACTTTTGCTGAAATACAAACAGTTCTAACGAAACATTATTGCCCAAAACCGAACGAGATTTCCATGTCATTTAAGTTTTACAAGTGCAATCAAACACGGGACGAATCCGCGGCTGATTACATTGCTAATCTCAGACGACTGAGCTCTACCTGCAACTTTGCAGACTTGGAAAGAATGTTGCGAGACAGACTGGTGTGCGGTATGCGCGACAATAAGTTACAATATGAGCTATTGAAGAGAGACAATCTGTGCTATCAAGACGTAGTAGACGCTATGTTTTCATCAGAAAGTGCGGGGAATGACGTTCGCATGATTCAAGATTCTGCCGCCGCCTCATCATTAACATCAACTAGTGCGTCACCGCCGCCGCTGTCGACCTCTATCGGTGGCGTCGAGCCAATGGACATCAACGCGGTTCAACCAAAGAATACAACACGATTGTGCTATCGCTGCGGCGACCGACATGCGGGAGAGTGTCGTTTCGTAAACACAATATGCCGATATTGCAAGAAAAAAGGTCACGTAGAAAAGATTTGCCTAAGTAAAAAGAAGAACGACAGTCGAAACGTTAACTATTCCGACGAACAAAAAGACAGTTTGAATGGAGTGTACAGCCTACAACCAGCTTCGAGCATTATCCGCGTACCGCCGTACGATGTGGAGGTGTCCCTGGCGGGTACGCCGGTGCGCATGCAGGTGGACACCGGCGCCAGCTTCTCCATCCTCAACGAGGTCACGTGGCGCGCCGTCCGCACGCGCCTGCCGCGCGACGCGCTGCGCCCCGCAGGCCTCACGCTGCGCACGTGGACCGAGACGCCGGTCCGCCTCCTTGGACAGGCCAAGCTGCCCGTACAATACCGAAGGCACACCTGCGACTTGAACGTTATCGTCGCTAAGGGTAACGGACCTAATCTGCTGGGTCGGGATTGGCTAGATCCGCTGAACATTTCGATGAACATAAACTTTATTTCGAAGGCCGAAGACCAAGATTTGAATCGTGTAATGGCGAAACATAAGGAAGTTTTCAAGGAAGGACTGGGTACGTACCGCGGACAACCGGTAGCTATACATCTGAAGGAAGGGGCTACGCCGAAATTCTTGAAAGCGAGACCGGTCCCTTATGCCTTAAAAGAGAGAGTCGAGAAGGAAATTGATAGACTCGAGGGCGAAGGTGTACTACGCCCGACATCCTACTCGGAATGGGCCACGCCGGTCGTTCCAATCATAAAACGATCAGGCGACGTGAGACTTTGTGGAGACTACCGAAGTACAGTCAATGAAGCGACCGAATCGGATACCTATCCCATGCCTACAGCGAATGAAGTTTTCGCTAGCGTCGCCTGTGGAAGATTTTTTACGACATTGGATTTGGAACGAGCCTACACACAGGTTGTCGTTAACGAAGATGCGGCCAAGCTACTTACCTTAAACACGTGTAAAGGCTTGTACACAGTGCATAGATTGGCATTCGGAGTGAAAGCTAGCCCGGGAATTTTTCAGCGTCTGATGAGTTCATTACTGGCGGGCGTTCGAGGAGTAGCGGTACTGATCGACGACATCATAGTATGTGGACGTACAATGTCGGAAATGCAGGAGAGACTGGACGAAGTTCTAGACAGAATTGAAAAAGCTGGACTTCGACTAAACAAAGACAAATGCAAATTCGCCAAGGAGAAAGTCGAGTTCCTAGGTTTTGTCATCGACTCAGTGGGCATTCATCCAGCGCCAAGTAAAGTCGAATCTATAGTGAACACGCCGGAGCCTAAAAACAAACATGAACTAAAAGCTTTTTTAGGCCTTTACAATTTCTACGAGAGATTCGTGCCACACAAAGCCACCCTACTCGAACCGCTTCATAGGCTGTTGGAAACAGCTCAAACATGGAAGTGGACTAAATGTGAACAAGATGCCTTCGACAAAGCAAAAAGCCTTATAACATTTGACCTAACCTTAGTACACTACGACATAACAAAACCACTCATACTTACATGCGACAGTTCTGAATACGGAGTTGGAGCGGTCTTGGCGCATGACATGGGAGATGGAGATGAGCGACCAATAGCAATGGCATCCAGAACACTACATGCACATGAGCGACGATATTCACAGCTCGACAAAGAGGCCACATCAATCATGTTTGGTATTACAAAGTTCCATAACTATCTAATGGGAAGACATTTTCTAATTGTGACAGATCACAAACCCCTGCTTGGAATTTTTGATCCAAAGAAACCTATGCCGAACATGTTGTCCCCAAGACTTACGAGAATTGCTATCGCATTAACATCTCACAGCTATGAAATTACATACAAACCGGGAGCAGAACTTGGAAACGCTGACAGTCTAAGTCGTTGGCCACAACCAGTACTGGATCAGCCCGAGCTACCACTGGGTGAAGTCTTAATTATGGCTGAGACACCAGAAGATTTTCCACACACAGTTGAAGAAGTTGCTTCAGAAACGAAACGAGATGCATTACTTACAAAAGTTATACACTACGTGCAACGTGGTTGGCCCACCAAAGTAAATGATGCCGAGCTACGTCCATTTTGGCTAAATCGTTTGGAACTATCTTTACAAGAAGGTTGTCTGTTATTGGGTTGTCGAGTAGTCGTACCAACAAAATTGCGCCCAGCTGTATTAAAAATGCTTCACAAGACTCATACAGGAATGGTACAAACAAAAGCCATAGCCAGAAGCTACGTGTGGTGGCCGCGCCTTAATGAAGAAATTGACTCGATGGTGAGCCGCTGCACTAAATGTCTAGAACACAGGCACATGCCTCCAAAGACATGTCATGAATGGATAACACCCACAAGACCATGGTCGAGAATTCACATCGATTTTGCCGGGCCGTTTCATAACAAATTCTTTTTGATTATGGTAGATTCATATTCCAGATGGCCAGAGCTATTCATGGTGAACAATACTACATCGGCAACAGTTATAAAACTACTGAGAACAGTATTTTCAATACATGGACTGTGTGAGTTAATAGTGTCCGACAATGGCACATCTTTTGTATCGCAGGAAATGAAACAATTTCTACAGGCTAATAATATACGACATGTCACCACAGCACCCTATCACCCTGCTACCAACGGATTAGCTGAAAGAATGGTTCAAACCATTAAGGATAAACTGCGGAAAATGGATGACTTAGCTTGGGAAGTTAGAATACCTAATTTGTTACTGGGTCTTCGTAGCACACCCTGCACTTCGACAAACAAAACTCCAGCAGAACTGCTAATGAAGCGACGATTAAGAACATTATTGGACACCATACACCCTGACAATCTGCAGCATAAAAAAACTGAAGACCAGATTCAGAACAACAGTTGGAGAAAAACAAGACAGACTAACGAGGGTCAAAGTGTAATGTACAGAAACTACAGTAGTATGGGGCCTAGATGGCTGCCAGGCAAAGTAGTTGAGAAAAACGGACCATCAAGTTACAGAATCCAATCAGCAGATGGTTTATTAGTTAATCGCCATATCGACCAACTAATCAGAAAGCCCTCTGAGACCAGGCTTGATGAGAGGGAGGTAACAGATACAATGCCAACTTCTGATGAAGCAACACAAATGGGGATTTGGAGGACAGCGATGAGAGAATGATTGAGATTCCAAACGATGATCAATGGGCAGAGATGTTGGGAATCCCAACTACTGAAAAACCACATGAGGCAATCGGAAAACTGAAGAACAAAATCAGCGAACACTCTAGAACTCCATATCAAAGGCCTCAACGTTCTAGAGACAATATGTACTTATTTTAGTTATAGTATAAATATATTAAATTGTATTATTTGTAATTATCATTCTTAGAAAGTACTTTTAAGTCAAGTTTTAGTTTTGTTCTATGAGAAGTTTGTATAGCTTTATTTTATGTTTTTATGTGTTAATAATACCCAGAGTTAAAATCACTGTCATATTACCTATGTAATATATGTATACTTACTTAGAGGGGAGGTATGTCATGTTATCATCTATGCTAACTATTCTACTTTGTTGTTTATATAAAGTGGATTTATGTGGGTAGTTGAATAACTGGTTGTCTAGATTATTTTGTATGATACCCTCACTTCTGCTATTCAGCTCCCTAGCTGCAATACACGTCTTAATCACAACAATGTGTTTTAATTAATATCCTGGACATAATAAAAATAGAACAATATATATATCTCGTCAAGAAGGTTGCAAAAACCCTTCTCCACCCCTTAATTCATTTTGGCAAACAATGTACCAAACACCTTGTATCACATCACATCACCAACCTATATAATAGTCCACAGCTGGACATAGGCCTCCCCTAATGAGCACCATAGATGGCATTATTCATCACTAGGGGGTTTGTTAGAGCTACCGTGTAGACAGGGTAAATGATAACTCTAACGCTGATAGATCGCAACTGATTTATTAATTTGATTAAGGTAATAATGAAGGTTTAATACGGAACACTAATCATCAAATATTGTACGTGGGAATTTAGAGGAAACACTTATGAGTTTATATTAAATGTGAAACAACATACATCACATATTGCAAGTAAGACTTTAGGGAAACTAGATTGGTCTGACCTTACACATTGTACATACTTTGTACATCCTGGCCATAAAAAAGTGAAATAATATTAAAGATAAATAATCAATGTTACAATTGTTACATAAGAATCAGATTACAGACAAACTAGATTTTTCCCTAATAATATACATCACCTTGTACTTTGTAGGGTTATTATTATACATGTATACTATCAACATCCTGTATATCAAGGTACATTAGAAAACTAATACAATTAAATAAATTTTCATATTCCATATTTTTCATAATTTTTCTTTGATTACATTGACAAAATGATAATATCTTATATTGATGTACTACAGATGAAAATGTCATGTGATGTACTGCGGGGTAGGTCGGTGTTGATCATAACATAACAATGGGAAGTATGTACGTACTTAGCCCGTTAATGTAACCTACGGTCATCTAGCACTGCAGGTACCTGTCCATAGTCTAGAGTAACCAGAATTACACGAATAAAGAAGCTGAATTATCCAGATTTTATATGCCTTACAAAAAAAGGTGCTAAACGAAATTTACAAATTAGCTGGATAAGCAAAACATATCCCTTAGTCTAAAGCAAGTTATAACTTCAAATCCACCTTGAAGGCTTGACACTCAATAAATAATCACAGACAGGTGGATACATAATATACATGATGGAGTGTGACAATTACCTCTTTTATGATAGACAATTGTACAAAATACTTATGGTGAAGATATTTGAAATAAATTTTGCTGATATTGTATCTTCAATAAGTCACTTAAAAGTACTTTTAAAATACTTTGATAAATGAGGAGGTTATTGTTAACAACTTAGTTAGAGCATAGATTGTTTAAAGCGCTGACATTGGTAGCTAGCTTCTGTTTTTCCGATGCTCCTTTCTTAGGCGGCTATTGACATTTGCCTTTGTAGTTCAGGCAATGCTGATAGAGCTGGTGGTTGCTTTACTACATGACATAAGAAACAAGTAAACCCTCCAACAATAGACATAAATCATTGACCAGGTGGTATAACTAAGAAACTTGCCTACTGGGGCATGATTATGCTAGAGATCCTTCCGTCAAATCTGCCGCCGCACCAGCCCTCAAGGATGTGCTCTGGAGATGGGAGGGCGCATATAGCGTCCCACACAATGGGACAACTGGTAGGTACTCGATATGATATGTAAGTACGAAGGTGTTAACTTGTTTGTTTATGTTCCCTGGTCCAACTGGACTGGACTGGTTAAGGACACAAGAGTATTTGCACTTACAGCTACGGCACCGAGCGCCAGCGCCAGCGCCATAGCCGCGGAGCGCCGCCTGCCGCTCCTCGCTTGCACAATCGACCTCTTCCACATCATTGAAGGCGACTCTCTGATTTCACGACACTTTCTCTCAACGAAACTGTTCGTCATCATTATCTACTGTACATACGAACATGATATAGGCACTGAGAAACACTATGGATCAGTATATTACATGCTTTCATGCGCAATAACACCAAACGGAACTGCACAAAAGTATTTATAAAGGTGAACATCACTGCACAAAATTCTGGTTTACCAACTCACCCACCCAACCAACATCTCAAACAAATCACAACACAAGTGACACAAGTTAGTGCAGTGTTGCCAGTTGAAGCGACTCAAAAGTAACCAAACCGGGTTCAAAAAAATACCTTGTAGCATAAAAAGTAATAATTTTATTTATAAATCAAAATCTAAAAGAGAGCTTGTTTTCCTAAAAAAAGAATACGGTTTTTGTAGTTTCCGTAGGTGATATAAACAAACATTACATTATAGTTGCTGCCGAGGCCGGTATTGTGATGAATCGGTGGCCTTTTACTAATAACCGCCCGACGATATCGATTTTAAAACCATCCAAATTCACTTCAGTTAACCGAACTCTTGTGAAGGCATATTGAAGTCCAATGTAAAAATAAAACCTCCTAAAGTAGAGACAAGATACCGCGCTGTGGGGAAATAGGGCCTAATATTATAATATTAATATTACGTTACTACAAACAGAACCAATGTCCTATCAATACAATAGTAACGTAAAATTTTCCTTTTGAAAAAAAAGATGTTTTACAAACATAAGATCACCATGCATTGCTTTTTTTCTTACTTATCTTTTTTGTAGGTATACCAGTTAGTGCTTCCAACAATAATTTTTAGACGACCTAGACATAGACAAATTTTAGTGGCACTAAGTAAAATAAAATAATAAAATAAATACTGACTTGCAATAGGTACATAGGTACTAGAATACCCTATACTTATATAATAATAATGTTTTAATCAATAATAAAAGATACACAGTCTTAATAATAGTTGAAGACACCTTAGGTATTATGTATTATAGAAATACTTGTGTTAGGTGCCCTCGCTCTTCCGCGTTTTAAATTATGTACGTGTGAGTTTTAAAGGCGATTACATTATTAAAAAACAATCAAAAACTCATACATAATCTACAGATTCTACATGGTTATCTTACATAAATAATAATCAAACAAAGTGACTCAGGATTCTAAGTAATTCTGATGGAGCAGACATTACATTTTGCTTTCTTGTCCCAATTTGGCTGTCTGCTCCGCTTTTATAGGGTATTTATTAAGTGTGGCAGCACTGTTAATTTAAGATCAAACACAATGACCACAGATAACATAATACAGCCTTTTTCTTCCTAAATCATGGATTTGTTAGTATTGTATTGGAAAACAAAACACCAAACAAATAATATTTTTTATCAACCTGAAAAACAGGGCCGTAGCCTAAGATATGGGAATATAATAGAATAGAATAGGTATACTTTATTGCACAAAAGTTGTACAAAGGCGAACATAATGCTAGATAGCATTCTCTACCTGCTAACCTTTGGGTAGTGTGGACAAAAGTTTAAAGGTAGTGCTAGGTAATTAAAATTATAGAAAACTGTACTACAATCAATAGTGCATGACATTAATATAATAAATACAACACTACCTATATATAGACGCAGATGGTGTTTTGGGTAGCCTGGTGAAACATTAGTCGTTGGAAAGAGTTCTGTTATCATAGAGATATAGACCCCTTCTGTCTTTGGTTCTGTCAAAATGACACTGACAACTGAAGTGGAGCCTCCCCGTATCTGGCAATCATGATAGAGCGACAGAAGAAAAATATGGCGCTCGAGGCATGACACCGGGTCTTGGGAAGAAACCACAATTGTAGCAGTTGTTTTATTGAGTTTTGGTCTATACTCCCTCTAATCTGGGCCAGCTAGTATCGGCGAGCCTAAATCAGGTCGTGGGATGTAACCCATGCCTTCACGCCCATGGTTCTCCAAAAAGAGTATTCTTGGAAAAGGTTTCACATCAAAATGGCGTCCAATGGCTAGCTAATCGGAAATGAACCGGGACGCGGCAAAAAAGGATAATTCTGCGCCGTTAAACGTATAGGAAATATCAAGATTCCTAGTATCCTGTGATTTCTGTCAAAATGGAGAATGCCATACAGTGTGATGAAGCTACATTCAGCATGGAGGTGGTACAGGGTAACAGGGACATCCATGTTGCAATACAAAATGGAGCCTGATGATGGGATGTCATAGAAAATCAACTTTACATGGTTGGTAAGATAATGAAGGGTGCCTGGTGATTAAGATAGGCCACATCAACCTGTCTGATTGTTGGTTTGGGTTTCCAAGTAAGTGTTTGTTTTTATAACAAAAAAAAAAAGAGAATGAAACAATAAAATAATTTTTCTGTTGATTATGAAATACCCAACACTTTGTATTAAGTTGCTGTTCTACTGTGTTGCCTTCATGTATCTGTTCAGTTAGGTACTCATTCAGAATTGTGTAATGTTATGTTGCACATGTTACTAAAATAAACAAGAAAATTACAGACTTGATATTGATGTTGAGGAGTGAAGTAAGTATAAAAAAAAATACCTTCTTTCTAATACCTAACAGTATAGCTACCTGCAAACACAGATGATCATGCTGTGTGATTAATATGTTGTCGCTTACTTTCTACTATAGCTTTAGATGTGTTTTGTTGTTTACTCTGGGCTTTCTTGTGTTGTATTCTACTATAGATTTTGATGTGTTTTGTTGTTTTCTCTTGTTCACATGGTTTCATTCTGTTTCTATACAATCAGGGTTGTTGTTTTTCGTTTTTCCTCGGTTTCTTGGACTTAGTGGGTTGTACATGGTGGTACAAATGGGCATATTGAGAACGGTGTCTCAATATTGGCTCTACATGCATACGGTGTTGCATGGCAGAGTCGTGTTGGCATCTTGGGTTCCTACACCTAAGATTAGTCCTCCAGACATAAACGGTGATGTCTGACTGGACAAGTGTGGGCTGGCATATTGGGTATGGTGTCTCAATATTGGCTCTACATGCAAACGGTGTTGCATGGAAGAGTCATGTTGGCATCTTGGGTCCCTACACCCAAGATTAGTCCTCCATCTGACTGGACTAGTGTGGTTGGGCATATTGAGTGTGGTGTCGCACATGCATACAGTGTTGCATGGCAGAGCTGGTGTGTGCATCGTTCAATTTTGTGTTGTCTCTAAACAGTGATCGGATGTTGTTTGTTTGTGGAGATAGTTCCATCTTGTGAGTCTAGTCTGATTAATTCAGTGTTGGGTTATGGATAACTGATGTGTTTTTGTTTCGGGTCCTCTCATCTCTCTGGTAGTACCACCGCGGATCTCATCTGTGGTCGGTAACTGTCGGTAACTGGTTGTTTCCTAGTTGTCTGCACATGAGTGGGGCCTATACTAGGGCCGTTCTCACGAAATGGAGCGTTGTGGATGGCAAAAGAAGTTGAGTGTGGTTATTCTATGTTGATGTTTTAACCTTCAACGTATCGCGGGCTGAAGCTAGCAACATTCTTAGTTTGTGGATGGAGGTGTCGGCAGGGTGTCTGTGCTGCGGTAAGTAACGTGCGTGCGGCGGGGCCAACTTGTGTCCGACTGATCCGTGCGTTGATCTCGGAAGGTTTATTGTCAGGTTGGACGAGCGATTTTGTGTAATTTTGGGTCTTTGTGCATTTCAGCACTGTCTGTGGTGATTGCGAGGAGCGTGGATGCTCCAAGGTGAGTATCATCGAGTCAATTGCGATCCCAAATCGTACCAGTTAGATAAGCTAGGCTAGCGAGATTTTTGTTGGCTATTTCTCCGGGCTGAGAGTGGCTGTTCATCGGGCTGGCATGGCGGAGGCTATTTCTCCGACAAGACGGTGTGGATCTGTCTTAGTTTTGTGTAAGTGGCTAAGTATCAAGGTGGTCAACAACTTAGTTATTCTAGGTACCTACCATATATGTGGTCGTGGTGGCTAAGACTAGCGTCCGCGGACGGCCGCATGTCAGGTAGGCCGTATAGACGCAGATGGTGTTTTGGGTAGCCTGGTGAAACATTAGTCGTTGGAAAGAGTTCTGTTACCATAGAGATATAGACCCCTTCTGTCTTTGGTTCTGTCAAAATGACACTGACAACTGAAGTGGAGCCTCCCCGTATCTGGCAATCATGATAGAGCGACAGAAGAAAAATATGGCGCTCGAGGCATGACACCGGGTCTTGGGAAGAAACCACAATTGTAGCAGTTGTTTTATTGAGTTTTGGTCTATACTCCCTCTAATCTGGGCCAGCTAGTATCGGCGAGCCTAAATATATAAATAAATAAATAAAATAAAAATAAATAAATATAGGTAACGTTACCAGAAAAAAATCAATAAATAAATATATATATTACTCATAGATGGTAATACTTACATAATAAAATATATATGACTATGTAACCACCTGTGTACCAAATTATTCTTGCGAAAGAAAGTACCTAGTTATAGACTCTAGATCTAAAGACATTTATTGAGGATGCCTCGCGATATTCTATTGGGAGACTGTTCCACAGCCGAGTGGCCTTTACAGCGAAAGTTATATGGTTTCCTTTGGTACAGGCATCCGGAGTTTTAAGCTGCAGACGTTTCGAGTGCCTTACAGTGCGCTCGGGTCCGTAAAGTGGCCTGAAGGACTCGGAGAGGTAGTTTGGGGATAGTGGGTTAGAGAGGATTTTATAAAGAAGGCATAATGTGTGCAAATCTCGACGTTTTCTGATTTTTAACCACTTCAGTTGAATGAGTACGGAAGACTGAAACGTGGTCGTATTTCCGCAACCCAAAGACGAAGCGGATACAAAGGTTTTGTAGTCTCTCCAGTTTATTTAACTGCTCCTCTGTAGCGTCGGGATAGCACACATCTGCATAATCCAGGATAGGGAAGAGCAGCACGTTAACCAACGTCATCTTTGTGGATTGTGGCAGGAAGTTTTTCATCAGCTTCAGAGAGTGCATGCTTCCATACATTCTCTTGCTAACATGGGCAACATGGGTGTCCCAAGATAGATTGCTAGTAATAAACAAACCAAGGTTTTTGACTTCAGAGCAATACTATAGTGGAAAATTGTTGTATTTAACGGGTTTCAATGATTTTAGGTTAAGTCTAGATATAAAGTAGTTACTACCAACGATCATTACCTGAGTCTTATCTGGGTTTATGGAGAGCCCATACTCCTGAGTCCATTGGTGAATCACGCTAAGGTCTGCCGTCATGGTGTCAATACCTTGATCGTTTTCACCAGGCTCGACACTGAGATAAAGCTGGACATCATCAGCGTACAGATGAACTGATGAAAATTAGATTTTTGATACAATGGTATTGATAAAAATGGAGAAAAGGGGGGAGGAAAGGGGATAAGAGACAAGTTATAAATAAAGAAGACATAATTTATTCAACTCCATCTAACTATGCTAGTCCATGGCTGGACATATAAATTATGACCAACAAAACGACGCCTACGGATGGTATGGTACCATAACTTGCAGCATCCAGAATCTGCGAACTCAAATGTCTGCAAACTGCAAAGTGTTGCTCAGTTAATGATTTAATAGGCAGCTAAGTACCTACATGCTTTGATCTTGGGTCTACCTAGTAGGCTTGTAAGGTTAACAAAATAAAACAGGCAGAGATTGCACGGTTCATAATAAGGTTCATATAGATACCTAATGGATACCTACTTCTACTTCTCTACGCTATTGAGTTGAGGCTGAAATCTTGGCTTATAGACTTCTTATTCTAAACTTATAGATAACTAGATGCCCGCCCCGGCTTCGCAAGGGTACTAAACAAATTTCTGAAATTATAGATACTAACACGTTATGTTTCACAGTTTTCATAAGGATCCATAACTATTTTGACTTGACTTCTTTGATATGGCAATATGTGTCTGGTTTGCCACTTTTCTCCTAACTATTTTAGCAGCATTGGGCTTTTTGACTTTTACTTTTTTTTGACAGTTGACTTGCGTCCCGCACCACAGTGACAAATTATGAACTGACACTGGCCGTAGAAAAAAGCAAGCAGCGGAGCCATAATAAAAAAGAAGTTGATTAAATACACGGTTTTATTTTCGAATTTTTCATGCGGATGCCTAACTTTTTTGAAAATATTCTGTAGCCTACGTTCATGACAGAAAATTTAGGATTCTAATGGTGAAAGAATCTTTCAAATCGGTCCAGTGATTTCCTCTTTAAAATATTATTGATAGAATCCACAGACTAGGTAGAGATACTACGTATCTAGGTAGAGATACTACGTATCAGACAGCCAACTGTAGAACAAAAATTCTCGTAGTGAGTTTTAGTGTCGTATGACATTTGCTTTTTTTTTCTGTCGAATGGTAAAGGATTATGGCGCATACAGACGTAATACACTGAGATTTCGTTCGTCCAAGAACCCTACACATACTGCATGCATATACGTACCTATAGTCTACTCTAGGTCTACTCTATAGAACTGTTCTATTTCATTTTCTTAGCAAATATATTAGTTGTGAAAGAAAAAAGAATAAAACTACAAATTATTTATTAAATGATTTATTTTTTAATTTCTTTTTGTATTTTTCAAAAGCTTTATTTTGCATCGCAGGCAAAACACGATTTTGCAGTCGAAATATATCCGTCCCTTTTAATATTTTATTTACTACATTGCACCAATTCATAATTGTAAATCTCACAGTTAATGTAATGAAGTAACTGAGGAGAATATACTTGTGTTCAGTACAGTCAATGAAATCAAATGAATATTTTGATAAAATTAGGTCTTTTACCTTTGATGAGACCCCATTTTTATGAGCATTATGTTCCAAATATTCATTTGTTTCACGAATGACTGTACCAAAACACCTTACTGCTCCTTCAGATGGGTAGTTCAAGCAATTTTTTGCCGCAGTATATTCCCTGCGACTTATCCAGTCGTGTATGTTACCCTGTTCACTGCTTGTGAGGCTTTTTTTGCAAGTGTCACAATTTAGTTGCAGTTTATTAAATATTTTCCTCACTACCCATCCAGCAGTGTAGGCCCGCGAATGAACGTTCAAGCGTTCTCGTCGGGCCTGCTCCACAATTTCTTCAATTCGTTGCTCAGTTCTGGGATGACCCAGCTCAACACTTTCTTTTACTTTTTCGTCACTCAGTGTCTGTAAATTTATTGCCTGTTGTGCCGGATCATCCTCACAATTAAAGGTTTCATTATGAAACTTGATTATTCTTGTAATCAACAATGATTTATAAGTGCACTTGAAGCTGTGGCAGTTAGGGTCATTGTTCCTATAATTATATGCTCTCACTTGGCCAAAAAAGTTTTCAATGGGGTCTGAAGTAAAATATCTTGGCCTCATTATTTTAATATCTTGGCTTTTAAAAAACAGCCACAGCCTCATGAAACTTTTCAGTGTAATAATAAAATTTTCTAAAGATGGCACAGACTTTTTCTTTCCTGTTGAATCCACATATTTCATTTTTTCCAATTTTTGGATTGCTTCCATCCAAAACACGTGATGAGGTGACTTTTCTACAACAGCTGTTCTCAATACTTTTCCTTTACTTTTTTTTGATGATGTTGTAACTCCATTTACGCTGTCAAAAAGCTTATCGAAGAACAGGACCGTTTCTGCAGTGTTCTTCAAAGTTTCACTGACAGGTCTGCCATCTGCATAATGAGCTGAAAAAAAGCTTTCATTAATATAATAAGCAGTACATTTTGAGCTTAATGGCACCAAGGAAAATTTACCTGGTAAATTTCTAATACTTCTAGAATTACTTACAAAAATTTGCTGTATAAGACAATGCTGCAGATACAGTTGCACTAAACACTTACACACAATTTTTCACCTGGAAACGAAAATATACAATTGTTATCGAAAATATAAAGGAGGAAAGCCTGATGCAAAACAACATGGTAATTGCTGTTTAAAATGCTAACAAACACACCTTCATCTTCTTTATTTTTTCTGGAATGACATGTTGGTCATTCAATTTGTGCAGGAGTCTGGCTTCTGTGTGATTACAGTCGGTTTCATAAACATCCACTATGTCTTGCCATTTTGATAACTTGCCATCCATATTTATATTCTTATTTAAGAAGTTATTCCTCAGACCCTTAATTAAGTGTGGGGGGTCATATATAATGCTGAGGTTAACTCCCCTTATTGTGATTGTGCCATCTGAAATCATAAAACAAGTACATTTCAAAATTTCCAGAATAAGATATGAAAAAAGGAAAGAAGCATTTCAGAAATAATACAATACACTTTATTACACACCAAGAACAAAAATATACAAAGATACAGGAAAAGAGTTGTACAATGGGCAATATGTTCAAAGGGATCTGTTTTTATAGAGCAACATACTCAGACTGTACCTAGATTTTGATTGTTTTTTCAAGTTTTGTAAATAATAAGACTAACATACAGCCAGTCAGAGTTTTTTAAGATTAGCAGATAAAATTATACCAACCTGGTTTTTGATTTGCAAGTATTTGTTCGCGCTTTGTCTCTTCCTTCAGGCTTTTGAGTGCAGACTGAAATGCAGCACCTTGGTCACAAATGACGGCAATAGGTTTCAGCCCACATCCCACTACAGCAGAAATTACATCTTTAAGAATCGTTTTTAGTTCTAGTCCTGCAGTGGCTCCTTGGCAGTAATAAAAAGCCACTGGTTGCTGCCACTTATAAACAGCTCCCCTCAACATAAAAACGAGGGCATGGTCTGCAAACTCATTCTTCTTTTCGTTCAGCTCTACAAAGCCATTAATAGTGTCCTTACTTTTTTCATAAGTTAAGGCAGCCTCTAATGACATTTCATCAAAGACCACCGAACACATAATCTTTTTTTCGTCCCATGTGGCAACCTGGAAACCAATTAATATACATTTTTCATTAAAGGCACAAAATAGAAACTGTCTCCATGAGACTAGCCTCTCCCAGAATCTTTTGTGACAGGTCAAACACTAGTCTCTGTCTGTTTATGTAAAAGTACAAAGTACATACCTCTTTCTTCATCAATTCAAACACTTGTGGGCAGATTCCTGTCTCAACATCAAGTTTTGAGACCATTTTATTTAATGTCGACTTTGATGGCAAAATAAAAATTTTCTGTAAAAATCTATAGCATTTGGGACTTTGCTTCATAATTGACAAAGCAATCACTTTTTCTTCAGAAGTAAAGCGCCGGCCTTTCTTTTTTTTCATGCAAAGATTTATCTGCATTTTCAAAATCCTTTTCGCATATGGATTCATGTTTTCTGTCATTTTTTCAAATGAGTTCTCTTTGCTGAACTTAAGAGCACTCTTAGCTCTTCGGTGGAAGTCTGCTTGAGCCTTTGACTTTTTATATGCTTTGTACACAATTTGGCATGTTGGTGTCAAATTTTTAACTTTCTTGATTAGTCTGTTTCTGGGCTTTTTTAACTGTCCCGATTTTCCTAAACCTGAAATATTTTATAACAGTATTAATTTAATGTAATAAATATCTAATATTTAAACGGTCATATTTTTAATGTACTGTACATACATGGCATCCGAGGTTTTGATGCATTTTACACCAGTTGCTCAAATTTTACATTATGGAAAGGTAAAATTAAAATTTTCATTTTTAAACATGTTTCCAAAATTCATTTGAAAAGTATAAACTAAAAAATTTTTTTGAAATGTGGGCATGATGCCCAAAAATGTGGACAAAGGTATGAATTTCTCCAAGTATAAAAGTCTCAAACGGATCAAGTTTTTTAGTTTTATTTTTTGTTTCTGTTTAACCTTGGCCTCCCATACAAGCTCCTTCAATATTATTAACTAAATATGGGACACCTGTATAAATAATATCTGATTAGCTAACCTGTTCCCTGTGGCCTGCCGTCCAATAGACCAGAAGAAATTGAGCCAGAGATTCCAAGACATGCTACAAAAAAATTAGACATTATTAATTTATTATTAATTTGCTTATGAAATTATTGTTCATGTAAAATATTAAATAAATGCATGAAGCTATAAGATTATTACCTGAGTCCTGAGCCGTTGGTGAATTTTTTGATGGTCCAGGTAAATTCTGAAACTCACTGAAGCCAGAAGCAATAATTTCTGAAATAGACATGTAAAACATTGAAATTTGAAGTCTCATCAGATGGCTTAAAATTCATCATTGACCGGGCTGATTGTTTGTTTCTAAACATTTAAAAATACAAACAAACCTTGCAGTGGTTCCAGTTGGGAGTATGTGTGGTCAATGTGACTTTTACGCGAATAACTATGCTCAGTCTGCGGATCCACATTTTCTGAAAGTACAAAACCAATATATTATTATAGCTCCTGTCTTGGAAATTGATTGTAGTCTGACGCTCTGTGCAACATGTTGCTGAATGTGACTATATTTTCTTATGTGAGCAGACTTACCGGCATTCTCCCGAGATGGAACTCCACTCGAAATCTCATCTTCACTAAACAGGGAAGGGTATGCTTTCCCTATGAGACGTGATTTAGGCGTAATGAACTTTTTTTCAAAGTGTTTCTGACAAACAAAGAGCTTCGAAAGCTGTTCTTGTGTTAAATTATTCAGATCACGGGTTAGCTTTATACACTCTAACCACTTTTTGAGTCTTTTCTCATTGCACGGAAAATGATGTAAAACAGCGTCCTGTCGCGAACTTTTACAAACACAGCACTCGTAATACATTTTACAAGACGCAAAATAACTCGTAATACGACAAAATAGTAATCTTTGGTGGAGAGGTTATGCACCAACTAAACTCGACTCACAACAAAACAAATATGGCCTGCCACTTGCCAGCCAGCCAATCACAGCTACCCCAAACGTCATACATCATTAAAAACAAAATGGCGCTACCTCAAGCGTTTCGTTGTACGGAGATTATCGGGCGTGAATGATAGTTCATGGCCAACATTTAACCCGTCGCACTGCGAAGAAGAGTTGCCTGAAATAAAAATTAACTTAAGTAATGAACATAAAATAGATAGATTTATAGATTTTGATCGTTTTTCTAAATTAAGTAAACTCAAACGCTCAGTAGCATACTTACTAAGATTTGTACATAATTGTAGGCATCCTAATAATAAACAAAAAGGTGATTTGCAGCCTCAGGAACTTGCAGCTTCTTTTCAAATATTAGTGAAATTGGCACAGGAAGAATGTTTTCCTGTCGAGCTCGCTACTCTTCGTGCAAATAAAACACTTAGTTCCAAAAACCCACTGCTCTCACTCTCTCCCTATCTTGACGCTGAAAATGTGCTAAGAGTAGGTGGACGTTTAGACAATTCGTGTTACGCTTTTGATAAGCGTCATCCAATCGGGGGCTTATGCTCTATTGCCAATCCAACACGTTTCGTATCTACGACAAGACACCGGCGTGGAATCGGACTAAACCGTATTCCCTATGCCACACTGACATTCCAAACCGTGTCACAGGTGCGATTCGGGCACGATTTTATCTGTCAAACAAACGCGCTCGCTCCAAGCGTGAAAAGGCACAGATTAGCGTGACACTGCAATAGTTACTACTACCACAGTTACTTCGGAGCAACTTTTGAGGTTATGTTTATGTTGTGTTGTTGTGGTTGCTTTCTACAAGCTTTTACAGAAAATGCTATAAAATCAAGCCACGAAAGGTAAGTAATTCAATACCTAATTAATTAGGACAATAAATTCGCATAACTCGGAATCGTTTATTCAATGCCTAAGATATATTGATGCTTCTAATTAGCGTCATAAAAATTTACTTGCCAATGTTTTTGAACTAGCTTTGTCTACTTTCAGAAAGGTGTGATGAGGGACTTCTGCTTCTAGATGAGCAGAAGCTACAGAATGAAAAAGAGAGGAACTCCATTCTCCGGGAGAGGAAGATTAGTATTATATTAGTTTGCAACATTATGAATCACTTCTGTTTAGTACTGTAAGTATATAATAATTCTGGACAATCCACAAGCATCATCTACATCTAGCCCTAAGCTAAGCAAAGCTTATATGTTGTGAGTACTAACTAGGACTGATACCTATACATGGTACAGTAAATTTTAAGCATAAGTACCTAGTAAGATAGATATTTTTGAATAAACATAGAAAACAATGTTTCGCGCCGTAAGGACGCATTTGTGTACCGCTTTGTGGTTCAAGGAAAAGTTGACGGCACAAGAGCACTCAGAAGATCACCCATGCGCTGGACGGACCAAATTAAAGCTGCACTAAATGGTCCGCTACATGGGTGTACCAGGAAGGCAACCGGATTGTGAGGCATGCCACCTAATATGAGGACCACAACCACTCTGCCAAGAGTGTAATGACTAAGGAGAAGGGAATCGAACCCACAACCTTCTGCATTGCAGGTGGACATTCGCCCACCGCACGACAGAGGTCGTCAAAATAACTGTTTACTTAGAGGCAATTATAGTCTATTGGTTTTGCGAAACTTTGTTGCCATAGGTATAATAAGCGAATAACAGAATGTAACATTTAGGAACTTTTATTGATAAATTAATAAGCAAGATATTTTTTTTTCAGGTTTTTGGGAGCACTTCACCTTATTTAGGAAAAACTTGATAAATAAAATAAATTTGCAAAATAACTTAGTTTTATTTATTTTTTCACCAACACATTACGTTTAGACAGAGTTTTTACAAATGAGGTATCATTAAACACAGTCATCAGCATCACATTAATTTCTGCTGTCTCACATCTTGATATATTGCTGTTGTGCATGTTCACCCGCAAGGGTAATAATCTCCAAACAACTATCATGAGCGGCCCCTGCTAATATTGCACATATGCCATAATTGTTTTTAAATTGCTTTTACATATCTGAAACAGACCAGAAATATCTATTAAAGCTTAAAATATTAATAAATTGGTAGTATGCCCCTCCTTTGCCCAATGTTGTATTGTAGTGTTCATCAAGGAAAAGCAACTTAAGAAATAGGGACATACAAAATGTAGCTTCACTTAGGTGATTTAAGGGTTATGCTATGCCTATGGCTATGAAGGTTCATCAAAGCAACCTTGCATGCTTAGTTTATCATAGAATCAATAATAAAGACATACCAACACAGTTGGAAGAAATCTTTTTTTTTTTGTGGATTGTTGATGTTTGTATTTGTGGAGTTTCATGCAAAATTTTATAGTAAAACTAATTTATGCCTACTCTTGTTTTATTACATTCCTCTCTTGTTCCATAGTAGGCATTTTGACCATATTAGGTTGGAAGCTCGAGGGCATTTACAAACTCCTCGACACAGCGACTTACAGGCGGCTTTCGGAGGGGTGCTAACCAATCCTGGTACCACAGGCTTTTGATAGCCACCAGTCAGTGGCCAGGAAATTTAGTGTTGTGTTTTGGGTACTCGGAATGTATCTAAAAATGATCCATTGATCTAAGGTCTGCAGAATCCCTGAGTTATCTTGATGCTTGTGCTATGTTGGCGCCAACAGCTCACACATCTTGGCAGCATAGTATCCATTGTATTTACGCTTCCCTGACGGTTCAATTAAATGGATAATGTTTAGATAATTTGGGACCTGGAAATACTCGGAGATTGTTATTGAAGATTTTTATAGGTTATGTAAATCAAAACAAAGTGCGTTCCGAAACTATTTGTGTACAAGTTCAAATCATCAATTTAGGGTCACCAAAATTTCTAAACATACTAAAATATTATGTTATGGTTGAGCAAGAGTTGCTATTATATATTTAATATAATTTGAGATACTTATTCCTTTGAAGATGGGATTTTTACTACAAAATGGGAACCGAAAAACAAGTTTTATAAAAACCGAAAATTTTCCGTGTTTTTACGATACTAGATTTTGAACGCATCATGTGAAATAATCAAAACCCAAATCACTGGGCATAGACAACAAGTCTTGTGGCTTAGAGAATTCAATTTTTCGGGATCACAAAACTCATACAGAATCATGCCCAAGGGGCATGATTCTGTATGAGTTTTGTGATCCCTTGCCCAAACCGTGTGACGTCACAACGTGTTTTAAACGTAGCCGATTCCTCAACGTGCCTTCACGTGGAATCGAAAAATACATGCAAAACACAAACTCACCAAACTCGTTTTCAGGTATGAACACCTGCGTCACCTTCATGCTGGTCCACAACTTCTTTTATCATCCGTGAGAGAATACATTTGGCCCATAGCAGGTAGAGATCTAGCGCGCACCACTTCACGCCAGTGCGTAACTTGTAGAAAGGCTAGTGGTAAAACTCTTACTCCTATAATGGGATCCCTTCCTCATCAGCGCACAGACCCAGGGTTTCCGTTCAATAGTACTGCCGTCGACTTTGCTGGCCCTTTCTTAATAACTGACAGAAAAGGAAGAGGGTGTAAAATCACCAAATGCTATTTATGCATATTTGTTTGTTTACGGTTCAAGTGTGTGCATTTAGAGGCCGTGAGTGAACTATCCACTGATTCATTTTTATCCTCCTTGCGTAGATTCATGGCTCGCAGAGGAAAACCTTTAGAAATCTTTTGCGATAATGGCAGAAATTTTGTAGGCGCTGCCAATGAAATAGGTAAATTTTTAGAATCTTCAAAGAATGAAGTAAGTTCTTTAGAAGAAGGCACAAGATTCATCTTTCAACCTGCCTATTCACCTAATTTTAATGGATTAGTAGAAGCGTGTGTTAAGTCAGCTAAATTTCATCTTAAACGTATACTAGGAGAATCTCATTTAACTTTCGAGGAGCTTGCAACTTTGTTTGCCCAAATTGAGGCTATTCTTAATAGTAGACCTTTATCCCCTTTATCCTCAAGTCCCAATGACCTTAATCCTCTCACACCAGGGCACTTCCTGATTGGACGCCCACTGATGGCATTACCTTCTCCGGACCTAATAAAATATAACAGTAACCGGCTTGATCGATTCCAGCGATTAGAACAACTTCGTCAACACTTCTGGAAACGCTGGCAGCTGGAATATATATCGGAGCTACAACAGAGGCACAAATGGCGCGTTCCTACACGACCCCTTCAAGAAGGAGAATTGGTACTGCTCAAGGAGGAAAATAATCCGCCCATGCGCTGGAAGCTGGGCCGCATAACATCACTGTTCCCAGGGAAGGACGGAGTGATTAGAGTAGCTGAGGTAAAGACTAGAGCAGGAACGTCTCGGCGCAGCACCCAGACTCTATGCCCTCTTCTGGATCATGATGATAATGATATATTGGAGTCTTCCAAGGCCCCCCAGGATGTTCCGGCGCTGTCAACGTCAAATGTGACATTCCGTGAATCGCGTATATACTAATGTCAAAATGCTTCTTCTTGTTTTCTCTTCTACTTTTGCCGCCATGAGGCACGCTGTATTTTTCCTATCATAATTGTAAAATACAAGATTATACGATATTTACCTATTCAAGACCTTATTCATTTCATCCGCCTTCGAAAGATCAGGCCAGGACAGAACAGTAGGTATAGATGAATAGAACCAAGCAAGCTTAATAAATAATAATGACTCAAGCTTCTCTCCTAAATAAAATCTTTTTTTAATGTAGGTACGTAATCTTTAAAGTTTGGCTGACATCTGAAATTATGTAAGACTAAAAAAATTCATGATTCTTTGTTATCTTTTCGCAAGTATACCCTTGGTTTGGTATACCTAATCAAAGAATAAAAAAAATGCAATAATCTAAGGCGACTACCTACGTACTTAATTAAATTCTAATTAGTTAGAGCAGTTTACAAACAAAGTGGTAGATCAGACGTGGATCAGACATAATACTGAAGTCAAGTCAAGGCAAAATTGAAAGGATTATCTATGACTTTATCTATGCTATGATCTGTGGGATTGTACTATTTTCAAGCTTGACATGACATTTAATTTTTTTTCGTTCGTTCGGTTCGGTCACTCATTCAATTGTATCGTTTCGTCGCTCTGTAATCTAAGTTTCGTCGTCGTTGGCTTGGTCGTAAAAACAGTGAATTATTTTGTTTTACAATTAGATACAGCGAAACCATGAAATAGACACGGTTTGCAAACTATCTTGTCCAAGAATTGGCTTGCAACACATAACTAAGCGCAGTGCGTTTCTAGCACGATACTATGGATGTGGACACAGCCGACACGGGTAAGTCTTTGAACATAAATAACCTCTCTGAATCAAAGATACATTTGCTCTGAATGCTCTCTGCTATTATTATCAATACATCGTCTACTAAATCACATAACTTACATGATTTACCAATACCTGTAAGGCCTTGCCGGTTCAGTCAAACGGGGCTCACATCACAAGATCCTTGTCACTTCTTCATTGCACATTTCAAATAATAATCCCTAAAAATAATGCCTATTTTTCCTAGGTTATTGCCATTTACTACGTTGATAAGTTGTGCAGAATTTAATCGGTAGAAATTAGTCAGTGGGCCTTGATAATAGATATAACATCTAAGGTAAGTTTAGTACAGCTTCTCTTCAAATGTGGCATAGGTACTTACTTGATGGTGTACACTGACACTAAGTTGATGTTGGCCTCTGTCATCAGAGCTCAGAATAAACAAACACTGTCATGTCATGAGCCATTGCCATATGACTTGAGGGCATGAAGGTCCCAATGTTATTGTTGTTAGTGGTTTTTTACATGACTCACACAGTGTCTGATCTGTCTGGCTGGATGTGTGCTATGAGTCCTAGATCCTCCTTTATTTTACATGACTCACACAGTGTCTGATCTGTCTGGCTGGATGTGTGCTATGAGTCCTAGATCCTCCTTTATTTTACATGACTCACACAGTGTCTGATCTGTCTGGCTGGATGTGTGCTATGAGTCCTAGATCCTCCTTTATTTTACATGACTCACACAGTGTCTGATCTGTCTGGCTGGATGTGTGCTATGAGTCCTAGATCCTCCTTTATTTTACATGACTCACACAGTGTCTGATCTGTCTGGCTGGATGTGTGCTATGAGTCCTAGATCCTCCTTTATTTTACATGACTCACACAGTGTCTGATCTGTCTGGCTGGATGTGTGCTATGAGTCCTAGATCCTCCTTTATTTTACATGACTCACACAGTGTCTGATCTGTCTGGCTGGATGTGTGCTATGAGTCCTAGATCCTCCTTTATTTTACATGACTCACACAGTGTCTGATCTGTCTGGCTGGATGTGTGCTATGAGTCCTAGATCCTCCTTTATTTTACATGACTCACACAGTGTCTGATCTGTCTGGCTGGATGTGTGCTATGAGTCCTAGATCCTCCTTTATTTTACATGACTCACACAGTGTCTGATCTGTCTGGCTGGATGTGTGCTATGAGTCCTAGATCCTCCTTTATTTTACATGACTCACACAGTGTCTGATCTGTCTGGCTGGATGTGTGCTATGAGTCCTAGATCCTCCTTTATTTTACATGACTCACACAGTGTCTGATCTGTCTGGCTGGATGTGTGCTATGAGTCCTAGATCCTCCTTTATTTTACATGACTCACACAGTGTCTGATCTGTCTGGCTGGATGTGTGCTATGAGTCCTAGATCCTCCTTTATTTCGAGGACATGCCCAAACACTCCACTACCTGGCCTTGGCTTGCTTAACATAAAAGTGGTCTTATAAGTAAGTCATTAGGAGCTGTCATCGGTTAACTCAATGATAATTTATGAACATTTTTATCATTTCATTCTTTCCTTCCCAAAATTCCTCCACTTAAATAAATAGCATGATTAAATAAAAATAAAAATATGATCATTATTGAAGAAATCACCCATGTTGTATTTTATTAGATTACCTATAAAACAGTGTGTTGGTGTTGCTATTAATATAGCAACACCATCACAGGTAGGTAGGTAATCCTATGAACTTAACTGTAACTGGAATGCCCTCAATGAGGAGATAACCTCAACAATATGTGTTTAGTTGTAGTGTAGGCTGTGTCATGATGAGCTAATTATGATTTCAGGTGGGAGAAAGTCCCGCTCTCGGAGCAGATCGGTGAGTTTAAGAAACTATGCTCTGGTTTAAAATATAAGAATATAAGAAGTAAATTTAATAACTAACAGCACTAAAGTTTCAATGTTATATTTTTATTCGATATTGTATTTGAGTGTTGGTGAGTTTAAGCTAAAGTAAAAATCTGTACATACTATCTGAGTAAAATATATTTTTATCTGTTTTCTCATCTCAGGTGGAATCAAACTCCAAGATGTCTCACGATGGCTCTCCTACCTCCCGACATAGCTCTAAATCGCGTTCCCGTTCGCGCTCCAAGTCTAAGTCCCGGTCGCGGTCCCGGTCCCGGTCCCGCTCCCGCTCGCATTCCTCCAGGTCCCGGTCCCGCTCCGGGTCCGGGTCGCGCGCATCCTCGCGCTCGGGCACTGCTCGCTCCAGAAGCAGCTCGCCAGCCAAGTCTCGCTCAAGAAGCGCCTCTCCCGACAAATCTAAGTCCAAGTCTCGCTCGAGAAGCGGCTCTCGCGCCAAGTCCCGCTCCAAGTCCCGCTCCAAGTCACGCTCCAAGTCTCGCTCCAAGTCTCGCTCCAAGTCCCGCTCCAAGTCTCGCTCCAGGAGTGGTTCGCCAGTCAAATCCCGCTCAAAATCTCGATCCAAGAGTGGTTCGCCGGCCAAATCTCGTTCCAAGTCGCGATCCAGGAGCGGTTCACGAGCTAGATCCCGCTCCAAGTCTCGCTCCCGCAGCGGATCCCCGGCCAAATCGCAATCCTCTAGGAAGTCCCGATCCAGAACCAAGAGTCCTGGCCAGACCGGGAGTAAAAGCAAATCTAAGTCTAAAAGCAAGTCTGCGTCGCCGGCGCGCCTGAGCCCGGGCGCCGCGGGGAAGGAGGCGGGCGAGGGGGACGCACCGCCGCCGCCTGAGGAAACATCCAGATCTAAGTCGGCGTCCAAATCTCCAGCTGGTGAGCAGAGCTATTTTAGTTTTGGATGCAAAAATAGGCCGGTGCTGATCAAGATTTTTGTGTATTGCAGGTTTAAGAGCTAGCAGATCGAAGTCTCGTTCCAAATCACGGTCCAAGTCCAGATCTAAATCCCGCTCGAAGTCTCGATCTAAGTCCCGGTCCAGGTCTCGATCTAAATCCCGGAGCCGGTCACGATCTAAATCCCGCTCTAGATCGCGTTCCAAGTCTCGCTCCAGATCGAGGTCTAAATCACGATCTCGCTCTAAATCTCTAGGAGTTGGTAAGATATTTCACTATACTACTACACTATACTGATTTTTTATCACTACATCAGTGAACGTATAGAACATGGAAGCATTACTTGCGCTAGAAAAAGACCCAACGCAAAGTGTGCTGTGATAATGACATGAGTGCAGAAAATGACATAAGCGACCTACACCATAAACGACAATTTAATCTCAAACATCAAGAGTAAAGTCCTTATAGTCTACTTTTAACTGTGCTTGCCTAGATTTAACAATTTGTTGCAAAATCAGCGACGTAGTTTTGACGAGTAGGTTGTTTGCAACGTTGTGTCAAGTTGCGGGCGTATTTTCCTTGAAAGAATGCTTCCTTGTTTTATCCGTTCACTGCACTACATAGTATACAACAAAGTCGTTTCCCGCTGACTGTCTTTTATATGTCCCTATGTACAAATGCTTAGATCACCTAAACTACGCAACGGATTTTGATGCGGTTTTTTTTTATATATAGTGTGAGTGATTTTTCTAATGTGATGTCGTAAATAAACACAGTTTTGCCTACGAGACCCTTCGAAATAGATCAAAATAATGTAGTATTTTGTAGATAATATACTGCAGTATATTATCTAGACCAAAACTAAACCAAAGATTCATTGCGAGTGTAACTCGCGCGACGAGAGTTTTGAACTTTTGTCATAGACTATACATAATTTAAACTATAGGTATACCTGTCTAACTGGATTTGTAAACTTCCAAAAGTTATCAATAGATGTCGCTACTTAAACTCACCTAATCCTAGATCGCGCTAACGAAGCGTATCGGGTTCTTGTAGGGGTCGGAATTGGATCTCAAATAAATCGGTTTTTTACAATTCACAGTTTACGGTGTTTTATTTGACCTGTGCCTATAATAAATTAGTACAGTACCAGTTACTTCAGAGATTAGGGAGTAGGTAAATAGGTACCTACTGAAAATGTATCGACTCTTTTCAATGTATTTCAAAAACTATGAAACTTATTAGACGATTGTCAAAAACTGTTTTGAAGTGTCCAAATCCATACCTTTGTGAAGTATAGATCTATATGCATAAACGTGTGGTATCCGAGCTCGGTACAGAACACACCTAACGGTTGGCTGACTCTGTCGCTCGGATGTCTCGCTCTCTTTCCAACCAACTTCGAAACTGTAAGTGCGTGCTCTCGTTATAATAGGTAAATCAATATTAATCAATTATTGGTTTTTCTTAAGATATAACAAACGCTTGGCAATTTCACTTTTGGGGAATGGTCTATTTTTCGAAGTTTTTCAAAATGCTATAGGGTGTATCCTATGGTATTTTGCATTAAAAAATGAACCGGGGTAAGACCGCGGGTACTATAGTTTGAGTTGAGCTAGTTACGTAAATTATTTATTATTATCAGACACTCGTGCTTGCTTCAGTCTGAGCCCATGGCTGGCTACGCTACGCCCATGAATTTGTATATTTTCTTTGATACTTCCTTGGAGTATGATTTCGCAGTCGAGAGTTTGAAATGCAAACTATTTGTTACAGATGGTGAAAGAAAAAGCCGATCTCGTTCACGGTCACGGTCTCGGTCTCGGTCCAGATCCGGGTCACGATCCCGCTCTCGGTCCGGATCTCGCTCCAAGTCGCGTTCAAGATCAAAGTCTCGTTCGAGGTCTAAATCACGATCCAGATCTAAATCCCGGTCGCGTTCACGCTCGGGGTCTGCCGCCAGCCGAAAAAGGTACAATTTATTCAACGCTCTTTTTGGCTTCGACTTGGTTTTAAGACAGATCTTATTTTTTTAACGGTAGAAGAGTATGCTAGTCAATATTTTAAAATTGTTACCGGTATTTATCGCGTCCATTTACCTATATTTCCCACTTTTTGATTTATTCCAGGTTTACAAACTGTCAGTCGTATAAAATTGAGCACAGTTTGTTTGACCCTCCAGTACTTGAGTACTCTCAAGTACTGGAGGGTCAAACAAACTGCGAGAAAATGTAAAATGTAGATATTCTCGCGCGGGCCGCGGCTGGTCCCGTGCGGCGGCGCCGCAGCACGCATCTCTCATCACAATAACTTGGAAGTCACTTTGATAGTTAGTTACATGAGAGACCCAAAAAACTAACTGGGTGTGGCTACGCAAAAGATTCAATTTAAGAGTCCCTGATAAATTAGGCACTTTATTGGACAATCATTAAATAATAAAATGTCTCTCAATTTCATCATCAATCAATATAAAATACATTAAATTAATATTAGAAACAAAAATAATAATAATAATCCGAGTACCGAGTGCTCCCGCCCGGGCACGCTAGTATTGGTATGTTTTTGAACAAGCGTTGCTCAGGATTACTAACCTATAACTATATACCAACGCGTTGTTGGTTGACGTATAACTCATCATCATCAGTGATGTCGCCCGTCGCGTTTGTTGCAGGTCTCGCTCCCGCTCCCGCTCCCGCTCCGGCTCCGGGTCGCCTGACCCCAAAGGTATTTGTGTTCTCATCTATTACGAATATATCTTAAACAAGGTCGACCTTATCACTTGTTTTGTATGTGATACAATTTCAATATGATAAATAAATATGCCAATAAATTCGAAACATTCTGAATGTATTATATTATAATTTCTGATGGTGTTAGTACATATTTTACTAAAATATTGCACAAATTTCACGCGTGTGTCTGTCGCGCGCAGACCGTTGTGAACTATAAACTATAGGAACCACTTACTTTCGGAGGTAAGGAAGTAGACTGATTTTGCAATGAAATAATTAAATAACGATTTTGTTTTGGTTGATGGAAATGTGATATGTATTGCAGCAGGCAAGAAGCGACGCACAGTGCGGCTGGACTCGGACTCGGAGACGGAGGGGGCGGGGGGCGCGGCGCCGGGCGCGGGCGCGGGGGCGGGGGGCGCGGGGGAGGAGCCTCCCGCCGGGGGGGAGGACTCCTCCGACGACGACGTCGGGTTGGACTCCAAGCGGTCAGTCACTCACTCACTCTGCAACATTTTGTATTTTAAGGAAACCCAAAGTTTCATTTCTACAATCTGGTCATCAATCGGTAATTATTGCATCCTGTTATCTCAGCCCAAATAAGACGCTTCTTCAAAGCGATCTGGAATCAGTCCTCAGTCTTGGAAGCTCGGTCATTATGGCCGGTGACTTCAACTCAAAAGATCCGATGTGGAACTGTCGTTTACGCAATCGTAACGGCCGCATCCTATCTCAATGCCTAGAATCCCTAGATCTTGACCTGATCGTACCACTATGCCCCACGCGGTACTCTCCCATCCTCGGTCAGAGTAACGAGTACTTGGACCTGGCACTGCTACGGAATGTATCTCTTCGGATGCAATCCATAGCAGTGATGCAGGAACTAGACTCGGACCATCGCCCCGTAATAATGCGTCTTGGCCCTCCTCCCAATGACGGTCCTCCCACCAAGACAGTGGTGCGATGGTATAAGCTTGAGAGCGCTCTCAAGAATATCCATTCGCCCGCCTTGGAAAAAATCCCCGATGACATTATCTCCACCGACGACATCGCAATCGCGATCGACTCTTTGACTAGTCACGTCCAATCCGCTATCAGCGAGTCATCTAAACAGGTGCCAGCGGCGAATGATCGTCGCTGGGACCTGCCAGATGACATCAGACGGCTGATCACTGAGAAGAACGCAGCGACTCGTCGTTTTAGTTCCTATC
>CAWVOY010000165.1:0-15219 GCA_963931895.1 Eupithecia pulchellata | reverse complement strand
TAAGCCTTTGAGCTTCTGTTTTCTTCGTAATACGTACGAGAAAATTAAATATTTGAGGTTATATGAAATTAAATTAAGATCTCAGACAAAGAGATGTACGGCGGGGATTGTATAAGGCATTATGAAATTTAATTTGAAGTCGGATGCTAATCGGAGTTTCGGGTTCACCCTTCACTCAAAGCTCGCTACACGAGCGTTGGTACAGCGCCTGCGGAACCCGAATGTTGAGCTGTTACATTACAATGGGCACTAGCAGTCCACACTTTTGCAGTCTGCCATGCAGCACCAATAAGCTTGTTTTCAATAATGTAAAGAAAAATATTTTTGTGTTGTCAGAACACAAGAGCAAAACATACTTATGAAAAAACCTTAAACTTAGAGGAATACTGTCAAAATCAGACTCCACTCAGTTTGTGCTATGGTACCGTGCTTTGCAAGTTATACATACAAACAAAGAATAGGTATGATAGTTATGAGAGTTAATTTTAAAGACGAGGGCTACACATAGCGGGTATCATCTTCGTTTACACAATAATGATACACCCGAATATGACATCCGCCAGGTGTAGAGACTGTGCTAAATAAAAATGGGAACAAACCAGGTAGTTGTGATGGATGATTAGATGAACTGGGTAATTTGGCTATGGAAGAGAGCGCGGACGCCTGCCATAAACAGAATCTCATTATAACGGTTAAAAGCGACAGACGGTGGCTTGTCGAATGCAATATGGATATATAGGCGCAAATGCAATATGGATATATAGGCGCAAATGCCAATGAAACGAACAACACCGGTGCAAACGGCTAGGGATGTCGAGAGGCGTGGGAAGAATTCACTATCACGGAGACTGTCCGTGAGCGGACAGTTCCCTCGTTATTACGCCATTAGACACTTCCACCCCCGAGTCTAGAGGTACACCCGAAGATGCATCTCTTGTGACACCATTCAGACCGGCATGAAGCAAGCAAGAGGGGAGCTGCTCCTCTTGGAATTCCTGAATTATTTACTGCATGCTAAGCAGGTCATATTATGCAGCATATCATTTTCCATCACATTATTTCTAGGAGTGTAGGATTACCGTAAAATAATTATGATAATAATAATAATATTATATATACCCGCAGGGCAGCTTGTGGCGAGCTGTTGGTGAGTAGCGACACCCACTTGCGGAGTGCAAGCGGAGACGAGAACCAGGAACTTCCCCGGGAGCACTCGGGACGCCCGCGGGGGCGTCGCTACTCACCTACAGCTCGGCCCTTTATCCTCTTAAGTCGTGTAGAGAAATAAAGTGATCTGAGCAGGTCATATTAACCAATATGACTAAGTAGTAAATAAGTTCTTGGTGGACTCTCCTCTGAGAACAGCACTCCACTACTACTTCTTATTTTTATAGTCAAATGTGCTAAAAGTTTAACCTTACCTCTTTGTTTATTATATCGTCGCTCACTCACAGAAGGCATAATGCCCAATATTTGGAAAAGTGCATATGTAACACCAATCCATAAAAAAGGCGCTAAAAATAGAATTGAAAATTACAGGCCAATCTCTAAACTATGCCTTTTTGCAAAAGTTCTTGAAAAAATTATTCATCTACAACTTTATTCAGCTATTAAGCAGGATCTTAACTCTGGTCAACATGGCTTTTAGTGAATTTATCTCACGCCATATGTGTGAGTTATCTCAAGTGGATGTAATTTACACCGACTATACCAAATGCTTTGACCAGATAGATCACTTGATTCTTCTACGTAAACTTCAGCTTATTGGTATAAGAGGTAACCTTTATCGTTGGTTCACCTCTTATGTCCATAATAGATGTCAAACGGTTGTGCTCAATGGATATTCTTCTTCTCCTATGAGTATTCCTTCTGGAGTACCACAGGGTTCCCTTCTAGGTCCACTGCTATTCCTCATCATGGTCAATGATGTACACACATGCTTTAATCATTCTAAGGTACTCCTCTATGCAGATGATATGAAGATCCTTTCCGTTATTCGTGGCACTGACGATGCTCTGCGCCTTCAAAATGAACTAAATAACTTCCAAATTTACTGCAAGACTAATAACCTCCACCTAAATGTATCCAAATGCTATGTGTCTTCATACACACGTAATAAAAATGTGCAAAATTTTGACTACACATTGAATAATACTGTCTTATCCAGAGTGACTTCCATCCGCGATCTAGGTGTTAACTTCGATAACAAACTCTTATTTGACCATCACATCGACCATATTGTTAAGAAAGCATCAAAATCGTTAGGATTTGTCTTTAGGATGTCATCTGAATTTACTAGTATTAAGACCTTTAAGATTCTGTACTGTGCGTATGTTCGCAGTCACCTGGAGTATGCCTCACAGATTTGGAACCCACGCTATGACATCTATAATTCCAGAATAGAAGGTATTCAAAAACGTTTCTTACGCTACTTGCAGTTTTGAGCTAAGATTTATCTCTCAGATTATACTGAACGCTGTCGGAAATTCCACTTTCTACCCCTTATTGAACGAAGGAATATTGCAGACTTATGCTATCTCATGAACATAGCGAACGGAACCGTGGACTGTCCAGAGCTATTAGAGCTCATAGGTTTGCGCACGAGCATAGGCACACTTCGTAGGCCTAATCTCCTGAATGAGCCATTGGTGAGAACAAATTACAGGCAGAACTCTTTCATCATAAGGGCATGCAAGTCTTTTAATATTTTGGCAAATACTGTATTTAATGATAATGATAGGAACAACAAGTTAGATCTTGATTTATTCAATACCTCAACCAAGCGTCTGAAACGCTTGTTGAGTAGCTTATTCTTTAGGTAGAACTGTAACATAGTTTAATATTAGTATTTTACCAAATGTGCTGTCTTTTTTCTTCTTTCTTCAACTGTAAATTATTATTCATCTGTTATTATTATCTGTGGAAACTTATAATTAGCCTTATGTTATACATTGTTTTGTTTATATATTTACCTAGCTGTTAGTTTTCCTAAAATTGTAAAATAAAATAAAATTTACAAAATTATGTACGTACAAGAGGTATTTACAAAATTATGTACGACAATGAAAACCAAGCACAATATAGAAAACAAATGATCGAAATCGGTTCCCATTCCCATATTCTTTTAGTAACCGAACTTTTGGTGTCTAAACTCATAACAAAATTAATATATAGAATGGTACCGCATGCTAAGACGCGCGGTGTCTTGTAACGCATTTGTAGAGCTTCCAGCCGGCTGCGGCGGCGGCACGTTGAAGCGACGGATTGTGGTCGATTTGCGGATTATAGCCGGTGTCAGGTGCAAGTATTGGAATAAAATATAGCGCTCACGGTGTACGTACGTTTGTACGTGTACGTTAGAGCTTCTGAGAAATAATGGAGGCAGTCGCTTCGCTTTTTATGGAGACAGCAAATTGATGCTGTCGTCAGCGGACTTTGTTAAGCAGCCTACCCAGTTTGAACAATTCATATGTTGCGGATGATAAAGAAACTGTTGGGTTAGTTTATTTCAGTTCCTTCCATAGTATTATGTCTTAACGTTTTTGGTTTTCGGGGCAGGCAGCTGACATCCAGACTATCTTCGTTCTACAAAAAAGAGCGGTACGTGACTCTTTGAAAAAGTTATATGTAGGTACAAAGAAATAAATATTATGACAGTAAGATCGCAGTACTCTATGAACATGACGTAATCTATGTGCTTGAAAACGCTATAGCTCAGCGAAAAATTGTTATGTTAACACTATAATCACAAAAAACAAGCTTAATCCATTCATTTTTAAATTTTTTTAAAACAGATGTTAGGCAAAGTTTGCTAAGATTACAGTCGAGCGCAAAAGCAAACTTATGACGACGAAATAAGCTACTATTATATAATGAGTCCTATTATACGATGATATTATATATATATATATATATATATATACTATTATATGATGAGTCAGCAGTCCTTATTTGAATTAATTGACGTGATTGAATGTCGTGTGTCTTTGTTCCTTTGGTCGACCTTATATTTTTATACTTATAAAATGCTTATGTGCGATGCATATAGAATGTGTGTCATATTGAGTTTTTCGTAAAGGATACTTATTTTATGCCAAGGATGTTTTTGGCCGTAATGGCCCCGGGGCCAATATAATGGCGGCCAATAATTGGCGCACCTCCGGAACGGCAGAGGACTCGCCTCGTCGGAGCCCCCTATTCAGGTCCATCGAACTCTTGATCCATAGGCAACCCTAATAAGACACATTTGGATACTTTTGTTAAGTGCAAGCTTTATCAAGAGCGTTCTAAAATTCCAAAATATGGGATTTTGGCGTGTCACGTCTATGTAACTCTGAAATGGTATGCTTTGAGTTCATTAACTGAATTTTAAATTCAGACTATTAAGTACAATTTTCAATAGAGACGTACCATATAAATTAAGTAGTTAAATTATATGCGTATTGCTTAGTTATAAATGTAGCGGTCCGCCCGGCTCCGCACGGGTATTTAACGAAAATTTCAGAAATTATACACACTAACACGATGGAATTCACAGTTTTCATACGGATTACTTACTTATTTTAACAGAATTGGGGTTTTTGACATTGACTCGACACTTCATAACTGACACTGGTCGTAGAGAAAAAGCAAGCACCGTGCGCTATATATTCAACCTCTTTTTCTATTATGGCGCGGAGCCATAATAAAAAAAAGGTTATATATATAACTCACGGTTTAATTATTGAAGTTTTCATGCGGATCCCTAACTTTTTTGAAATTATTCTATAGCCACATCTTTTTTTTTTTCTTCACGGAAAATTAAGGATTCTAATGATGAAATAATTTTTCAAATCGCTCCAGTAGTTTCGGAGCCTATTCAATTCAAACAAACAAATCTTTCCTCTTTATAATATTAGTATAGATTAAAAGGTCGTGTACATGAGTAAAAACTATTTGAGTTATGTTTGGCCATGCGGGTCCGGGATCGGATCCCGCGTGATCTTGCACCCGCGGCCCGCGGACGGATGGTCACGGGTGCAGTTTGCCAATGAAATGCAAACTGCACATTAAATGTTCCGCGAACGGTACAACTATCAGATAACAGCAATGGCAACCACGTCCACGAACCGACTGCGTTTGAACCGCCCGAGCTGTGCGGAGTGCTGGTATTGTTAGTTGAACGCTTTAGCGTAACTATTGTACAGATAAAATAACATAATTAAATAAATAATGGGGTACTTAATAACGCATTCAAACTAGGTTTTTCCGGATGTTAGGTGTTGGTTGCACGAAATGAAATAACTAACCAAAATGAATAATCAGCAATATTACCAACCGGCAACCAGATGTCGGTGGTAAGTTAAGCTGTCATCATGTATCACATCAAATCATCATCATCACCAGCCTATAATAGTCCACTGCTAGACATAGGCCTCCCCTAATGAGCACAAAAAATAACATCAAATAACTCAACTGAAATGCATTAGAACTAGCTGTGCCCGCTCAGGTGCCGGTCGGTTAAACGAAGCTATATTGTATTTCACAGAATAAAATATTGTCAATGAATTTCCCTGAAATATCGAGTTGTTCCGGTCAGATCCCCCTTGTTCTGATCCACCTTTCATGATTATTGTTAACAATTTCCAGACTGATCCACCTATTATTTTGTTCGTCCGAACGGATCCACCTAAATTTCGCTAATAGTCCCTTGTATCAAAAATATAAATAATATTTATATTAAGAACTAGCAACACTTATAATCTTATAATCTCTACTATAGGTTTCATATATATCTAAATAGGTTTAACAAAATAACTAAAATTTAAAACAAAAACTGTTGAACCGAGTTATACTGATATTAGGAAATAAAATACAAAACTATAATTTTGAAAACTAACAATCAAAAATGGCGAAATATTTAGGAGCCAAAATAATTTATAGCTTTAGCTTTTCCAAGCAGTGACCAACTGTAATTTTTCCGGACAATAGTTGATTAGTTTCATGTTCAAACCAATTATCTGTAACTATCGCTTCGGTTAGGCGTCGTTTAAAATTTGGTAACTCAAAATTATACTGTTTAATGTTAACTTTTTGTAAATCTATATCGTCTTTGAGAGCTTTCAAAAGTTGGAACAAATTTGGTCGCTTCGGCACAGTACTATTTAGTTTTTTGTGCCAAGATTCCACAGCATTGGTCGACGAAACTTTCGTCATCTAGCCACTGCGTCACCATATAATCATTGAATACTTTAATATCTTTAGATTCAGGACTGTCTTCCATTACGTAGCACCACCCGTCTGAGATGAAGTTTCTAGGTAGTAAAGGCAGCAGAGCTGAGAGCGCTACATGTTTTCGAAGTCTCTTATCTTTGGTTAGATTTAGCGCTTTCGCTTTCTTCCACACATTGTGTGAAAAATGGAAGTAACATCCTTTTACTTCCGCTAAGGGGAAAACTGTTGAAATAGCATTCATGGCCGCTTTTTCATAATCTGTGACATATTTCAACGGTTCCCAATCAGAAATATGGCTCTTTAACAGTCGAAAAAGTGTAGTATAAGTTTCTTCGTTTTTCCTATTAAGCAACAGAGGCTGTGCCGCAGTCCAGTCGTCACAAACAATGGTTAGTTGATAAGTACCGGCGCAGCGCGAGGCACGCAGCAGGCTGTTCACGGAGCCGTGAGGCAGGCTCCCACCTCAGTGGCCAGCATTTTACTAACTCTCAGTTACTTCGTAGCGGTTTATTTCGGAGGCATTGAGGAAACCTCTATCTTACATTATCGGCAGATAAATAGAAAGAAAGAAGAAAGAAGCCGGAGGGCATACTAAACCATTTTTGCCGAATTGCTGTCTCCATTCCATTACACGTTTTGCTTTACTCAACTGCAAAATCTGCCTAAGGTAAATATATTCGGAAACAATTTCAAGAAGGTGGCCTTGCGGGTTCGTGGCTTAGGCCCCCAGTGGTCGACGCACCTGTGGTTGACGCCCCCGATTCTATTAATTGTATTATTATTATTATTTGCACTTTTGCACTTAGTACAGTAAATGCCAAAAGTGTATCTTACATACCGTTTTAGAGATTTTTTTTTAGATAGTTTTAAGTAATTGTACTTTACCAATAAAATACTTCTGTCTTTAATCCTACTAATGTTATAACTGCAAAAGTTTGAAAGTAGGGATAGATGTAGAGATGAAAGATGAGATGAATGTTTGTTACTCTTTCACGTAAAAACTACTGAATGGATTTTTGCGATTGGTCTGTTGCGTGACGTTGGTAAACGGCCTGACGGTTACTTGTCCTTTAGACATTTAGATATTTTATTTATTGAAGATTAACAACGTACTGGCCTCTAAAACAGAATTTGAACAGAAGGCTACGTTCCAAACATCCTGACATGCGGCGCACGCAGCAATCAAATTTTCGTTGACAGATTTAGCAGAAGAATATGGTTTTGGTTTTCCGTGTAAAATATTTTTTTAATGTAATCTTTTCATTGATAAATCCAAACATTATGTTCACGGTTTTGAACTGAACACTTTCGAACTTGAAAACTGATATTAAAGTTTAGTGTGCCATCTCACAATGTCGAGCGAAGGTACTTCGCAAGGGCTGGTGCGAAGTAATTATGAAATGGTAAAAAATAGACTAGGGGGAAAAACATTGCTACATGCTGGATTTGCGTATAATTTTCATAGAAATAATAAACACGATAGTGTGTGGACATGTGTAAATAAAAGACATGGCCGATGTGGTGGTTTAGTGAAGTTAACTAATGAAAGCGATAATGTTCAGATGCAAAAAGGGCATAAGCCTGAGTGTAAGCCGGATTTATTAAAAAACGAGATAAAAGTTGTTATGAACGATTTAAAACAAGAAGTTACAACAAATTTTAGTCCTATACAGAAAATGTTTGAAGTGAAAACTGCAAGATTACAGAATAAAGGGCACAGTGAGAAAATTCCAATCTACAACAATGTTAAAAAAGCAATCTACAGAAGTCGTAATACATCCCTGAATGTAAAAAAAACAAGATTTACGGATCCAGCTGAAGTTGTTATACCTGAGATTTTTAGAAAACACATGTTAGTCGATTATAATGAGGATGGTAACAGGATCATCATCTTTGTATCAGAAAAAGCTTTGGAAGATATTAAAAATGTACACCACTTCTTTTGTGACGGTACATTTGATTGCTGCCCCTGTCCATTCAAACAGATTTATACGATACATGGAGATATAGGAGACAATACAGATGACACCAATATTGTGCCAATATTTTACGCGCTACTGGTCACTAAAGAAAGAAAGACATATGAGATAATGTTCAGAAAAATTAAAGAAGCTTTGATAGAATTCAAGCCCTTAAAATTCACTCTGGATTTCGAAATATCAGCAATGGTCGCAATAACTAACGAATTTCCCAATGCTGAAATTCATGGATGTTTTGTACATTTTCAAAATGCCATATACAGGCGGGCAAAGTCTCTTCGTTTATTAGATCATGAAGAGACCACGCAGTACGTTAAACTGTGCATCTGCTTAGCCTATCTTCCTGAAGAAGACATTGAAGACGGATGGCTTTCCATAATGGAAAACAGGTAATATAAGTATTTACGCTTCAAAACTTGTACATTCCTGGTATTTTTACATTTGCAGACCAATTTGATCCAAGACTTTCATTTCAGTATTCCAGACGAACAAATAACAAAGTTCAATGATTATTTTGTTGAGCAGTGGCTTGAACCCACGGAAAAAATTGCTAAGTGGTGTTGTTATAAAGAAAAACATAGGACTACAAATTTAGTAGAGGCTTGGAATCATCGACTTACGCGCCACCTGGGGAAGAACCCATCTTTATTATCATTTTTGGAAATGATAACGATTGATATTTCTACCTACGGCACGGCACAAGCAAGGCAATATATTTATTTTAAAATCGCAATTATATTTATTGGTAAAATAATGCAACTATTATAGATAATATCTTATTTCAGACTGAAAGCTAAAAACATTCCTGTTAGCAGGCGAAAAAACGCGTCAAGAAAGAATGCAAAAATGATTGCCAATTTGACTGAGCAGTATAAAAATAAAAAAATTACTACGATCATGTTTTTAGAACAAATCTGCCCATATGTGGAAATCCGAGCAAAAAAGTAATAGCTACCCAACTAGCAAGGGAATCCTATAATAGAATACAATAGGTGAAATTAGACTTATAAAGCTTAAATTAGACTTATAAAGCTTTTCTCAAGTATACTTTGCTTATAATAGCAAGCATTCTTACTCTCCAGAGCAAATTTACTAATAAAACTGCCTTGTAGTTTACTACTATACTATATTATAGGATAATTACAAGACATATAATCTCATAAGTGTATTGACAAAGTCTTAATAGTCCTGCGAAAATTATAGTCTTATAAAAGCTTTGTGTAAGATTTCCAAGACTTATATAATATATATATATAATTATATATATATAATTACTGAAGAACTGTACATAAAAGACAGGCAGAATCGGTAACGCAAAAGCGATCGTCTCAAGCAAGTTCTGAAAAAGCAGAAACCAGTAATTTATTAGAATGTTCCGTACATTCCGAATGTGGTATCCTTATTACCCTAATTGCATACCTACGTTGTGAAATAAAACAGATCATTATCCTGTACTGTATTTTTTGTACAAGAATCTCTCTCTTTAATCATACTTACATAACTATAAGTTGCACATACACATATTTACGTCAAAAATGTGTAGCTATTGCAGGTTTTCAAATATTAATCGAGGAACTCTAATTTGATTCAACATGGTGGTTAGGTAATCTTAACTAAGAGTAAATCAAGCGTAGTTTTACCTATTACAGTCTTATAAATGTCTTGATAAAGAGCTATTTTTGAAACATGGCGAATGATCAAAAAACAATTATGAAGTGCTTGATAATATTTTTTCACTAACAGGCTTGACATTCAATTTATGTAAGCGCGTAAGAAAATTAGCGCAAACACTGTACACTTATACATTAAAAATAGATTTGCCATACAAAATTGCATTCGTACTTAATTCTAGATAAGCATTTTTCATTCAAATATTATCAAAGAAAATAATGATAAAATAAATTAGTGTTTATTAAACACTGCAAATACATATTAACAAAACGAACTAGAAGTAGATAACAAAAGGAATACTGCTACCAGTAGTAATCTTCTCTAAGGCAATTATAGGGAGTTCAAGTCCCTCCAAATACTAGCGCAAGGCAATAATTAGACTTAGCATGCTGTAAGCTCATAACAAGAACTTGTGCTCCAATAAATGCGCCCAAATCCAGCTTTGTAGTTTACTACTAGAATGTTATAGGAGTGTTGAAATGTAGTCTTGAAGACTGTTATAGGATCTATTTTGCTACTTGGGTAATTATTAACGAAGTAAATAAGATGATTTTGGTTGTTTTCTGTTGTTAGTAGACAATTTTAGTTCATGTGTCTTTATTTATATTTTTCATAGTAGATTATTTTTAATAATTATTATTAAAAAGTTTAAAATTACAAGTTTGTTTGTTTAGATGTTTGTCCGTCTAAAACTACTGAACGGATTTTGATGAAATTTGGTATACAGACAGGGTATGAGCTGACTTGGGCTGAATGCTCCCTTGGGAATATTCCACGCGGGCAAAACCGCGGGTACAAGCTAGTACAAAATAAAAACATTTCTAATAAAAATAGTTATGGTTATGATATAATATATTAAAAGCTTATGCCTTTTATGCCTGCAAGTACATTTGATAAAAAAAATATTCGGATTAAAATAAACTGACCGGGGGCGTCGACCACAGGTGCGTCCACCACTGGGGGCCTAAGCCACGAACCCGGCCTTGCACGGCCATCGATCCTGGATCGATGTGGCAATTGATCATGACTTTGGGTTAATCTAAATTCATGCCAAGACTACATCGGGAGGTTGAAAATAGACTGTCTAATAAAATAAATAAAGGAGGAGATTTTATGTTGTGTGAGTATGTAATTTTTTTATTATTCAACGTCAAATATAACAGCCTAAAAACCTGGAAAATAGAACATAATATTATACATAATACCCTTAAACACCACAATAAAGAAAAATATTAAAGTTTCGCCACCACTTTAAGAAATTACGCTTACATTTTTCTCCTGGTAAGATCTATTAATATATTGAAACAGATAAGGCCGTCATCCCACATCGTGTGAGATCGCACAAAATGTTTTCGAGGTTGAAATGGATAGAACGACAGTAAAAATCTCTAAATTAAACGGTAATACCATTTTCACCCGGCGCGGCGGGAACCTCAAACATATAGGGTTACAACATCACTCTGGCTAATGGGCACTTATAAAGACGAGAGCCTTTTCAGCGGCCATGTCTGACACCGGTTAATATGAGCCGAGCTATTGTGCAAACACGGACCACCCATTCATATCATATCACAGCTTTGTCCAGCAACAATATACTATACTGGGAGGTACATCTACATTTAAAACCTCTCCGTACTAAGATATCTTTAGATTGTATCCATAACGTAACCGCATCTCATTTTTCAGCAATAAACAAATAAAGAACAACAAAAAGAGCTTAAGCTGCTACCAGATCCCACCCAATTACGTAAGAAGCCTTCAAAATGCAGGTATCCTCGGCATGACGGCTCATAAAATAACGCTGTAAAGCGGAATGCAACAGGATCGCAACATGGCGCGACATGGCGCGACATGTCGCGACACGCTGCGACACCATTAGTCTGCATGCAAATGGCACCGCTGGAAGCATCAGAAATGTCGCAAAGGGTTGCTCTTGTTATCTCAATAAGATAGTGCTTTTACATCATGAAACATTTTTTGACATTTGTGTTGGTTTCATACTTTTTAAGATATTTTCAGAATGACGAAAAATATCTCGGAACCTTGCAAAGCAATTATATCGACCAGCGTTAGTAGATATGAATCTATACTTTGTTGGAAAATTAAAGATGTGTCAGTAAAAACAAAATGTGAATAATTTTCATGTTGTAATTTTAGTGGTTGTAACATAAATTCAAGATATTGATTTGGAGATTTCAAAACAGTTTTTGAATTTCGTCTCTTCAGCAGCCCATGTCCAGCTGTGAACTACCACAGCTGGACATAAGCCTTCCCATAGCGAGGCTCAGGCGATGTTTAAATGCAGAACGCCATTGCATCTGAACGGAGGGCGTCTTTAACTTCGTTCTCCGAGTTCTCCATCCAATTTTACAATTTTAAAGTAAAGGTCCGGATGAACCTTTATTGCTCTCAGAACATAGTTGTTAATTTTTCTCGTATTCGACATTTATGAGCAGGCCCAGGACAAAATATTAAAATGGAATTATAATAAATAAAATTTCGCTAAGCTTGAAAGCTAAAGCCAGTCAAAAGTAAATTGTTTACATTTTCGTCGAGCTTTTAACAAATAACAAAACTCAAGTTTACATCGCACTTTTGTAGTTGTAACGTGCGGGCGATACCCTCCCCCCCCCCCCCTCCCCGACCGTTCCCCTGGCCAGGACAGCCTGCACATTAGTTAGCATACAAATAGGCGTCGTTTTACATAATCCGTCGCGACAATGGCGGTCATTTGTTGCAGCGCGAGTTGATCGCAGCCTCAACGAGAAGTGATCGTGGTCGGTAGCTTCGATACCATGTTTACTTTTACGAGAGTTATTGAAAGCTTGTTCTATTATATTTAGGAGGTGATTTTCACTGAGCATTGATTAAAGGGCTCCGCGTAAGAATCGTGATTCTATTCGTCCTTTACTGGATTGTTGATTTGTTATAAACTATGTTTTGTTTTTAGTTATAAAACTTCAGTCATTTACGTCAATTTATCATTATCCAAAAATTGCTGTATACATTCGTTTGTGCTGAAAATGAAGAAGTTCAATTATTTACTAAGAATTCCGTCATTGAAATCACGACGAATTTCACGACGAAGTTTCAAGTGACAAATAACGTTCAAATGTTACCTGCGGATTATAAATTCAAAAGTTATTGATGAGTGTCCATCGCAGCGGGCGGCCGAGTTCGTTAGCGTCCTTCTCGGTTGGTGTTCCCCGCAGAAGCGGCTTCGGAAGAATCGTCCGCCCGCCCCCGCGCCCGCGCCCGACTCTACCGCGCGCCGACATATCGCGTGCTGACATATCGCGTCGAACATGTTTCATTTTACATTTTTGTATCGGATTTACAACGACGTTAGATGCAACAGAAGGATAAATAACGACAGAACGGAAGCGAAACTAACTTTAAATATTGAATAAATGCACAGTTTCCGTTCGCACTCGGAAGGTCACCTAAACATGTCCTGCTTTGAATTCTTTAGATTCAGACATCGTGAACTGTGAATGAACATGACGAATACAACTGCCTTATTATTGAGTAGCCAGACTAAAGTCACATCTACGTGTATTTGTATATTGGGTATACTGAATCATAAATAACCGTATGTGTGTGTTTGTAGACGTATGCACAAGCGGCTAACGATGAGGAGGATAGGAACAGCCCTCCGACAGACGGGGGGGGAGCTGCCAACAACTAGACCTGTCATTTTCACATACAAACACACACACACACACACACAACACACACACACACACACACACACTCAATTCCAGCGCAAAGGAATGAAAACTGGCACGACTTTCAAGCTGCATTGCAAGATTGAAAGTTGATTGATATGTTTTGTTTATTGCTGTGATTATGACTCACTATATAACTCACTAGGGCTCACTATATTCACTAGGGCAGTAAGCTATTTATTTAATTAAATATAATAAAAAACTAAGAAGATCAAATGATTTTGAATGTGTGGTGCAACAATCTTGATTAGTTTACAACAGAGTCAAATACGAAAAATCCATAACGTCATTTAACAGCCGTTGTTCCTAAACCGATAATTAAAATTTGATATTTAACGATCAAAATAATGTCTTATTACTGATATGAAGCAGCCTAAGTTCCGCTCAAATTGTTATATTTCTTTCCTAATAGACATTGGCAAGGGATTCAATAATTTATTCGTTAATTATAGAGATGAAAACGATCCACCAGCTGTCAGTAATACAACAAATACTTCATCAATTTTTAAACTTCGTAGCACGCCGTAGCACCCCGTAGCACCTCCGTAGCACCCCGTAGCACCTCCGTAGCTCCCCGTAGCACCTCCGTAGCTCCCCGTAGCACCTCCGTAGCACCCCGTAGCACCTCCGTAGCTCCCCGTAGCACCTCCGTAGCCCCCGTAGTCCGCGTAGCCCCGCATGACTTCGTAGCTGCGACGCTGCGGCTTGCATAACCTGGATGTGCATTTCATACAGAGCGCGCACTCTTGTAGGTGTGTGAATACGTTGTATTTGTTTGGGATGCTTTAATTTACTTCATATTTGTAAGCACTCCTAGTTAAGGAAGCTCAAGTTTAGTATTTCGGCTTAATTGAACATGACGTGGGAGGCTAGTGTTTTATAAATTAACTACATAATAATTATAATAATGCCGGACAATCAACACAGCATCATCTAGCCCCAAGCTAAGCAGAGCTTGTGTTATGGGTACTAGATATACATAATACAATATTATTACATAGATCTATTATTTTTTTTACTATACATAGAAAACGAACAAATATCTGCAGATCGCACAAAATATTTGTCCCAAGGCGGGAATCGAACCCGCAACCTCCTTCGTCGGAGGCGCACCACGCCACAGAGGTCATCAAAATATGGGACTTAGTTATTTAAATCAATATTTTTTCACAAAGTCCCAAATGTTAGTTTATCTACGAAGCAAAAAATGATTTGCAGAGTATCTAATTGTTCGATATTCATGTTCTTTTCGTTTACTTCGATCGACTCCCGCGTGTGTAGACACTCAGCCGCCGGGCGCACACGGGCGACGGGCGCGAGGTCAGGGCGCACACGGGCGACGGGCGCGAGGTCAGGGCGCACACGGGCGACGGGCGCGAGGTCAGGGCGCACACAGGCGACAAGCGCGAGGTCAGGGCGCACACGGGCGACGGGCGCGAGGTCAGGGCGCACACGGGCGACGGGTGCAAGGTCAGGGCGCACACGGGCGACGGGCGCGAGGTCAGGGCGCACACGGCGACGGGTGCGAGGTCAGGGCGCACACGGGCGATGGGCGCGAGGTCAGGCGTCCTGCTTTGCATATAAATGGCGTCGCCGTAATCCAACAATAGCTTTAATTCGGCCGAGTC
>CAWVOY010000164.1:0-22445 GCA_963931895.1 Eupithecia pulchellata | reverse complement strand
AGGAAGACAGATTCCGTTTACAGTGCACCGACCTTTGTGGAGCGGTTCTTCGTGGCCGCTGAGCGCTCCTACGAGGGCCGTGCACGCGAAGGCGAGCCCGTTAGCCAGCGGCACGGCCAGCGACAGCGGCGCGCGCTGCACGCCCCATAGGTAAAACAGTGATCCGCTCTGATTCACCAGCCATGGTACAACGTACTGGAAATAACACGACATTATTACAGCGGTCGTATGATAAGTTAATGATTACTTATTAAGTGTTTGTAACATTTTAATGGACGTGCTTAGCAAGTTTTCGAAAAATAGAACGACAAGTTTATTTTACGACCGGTTATCAGCTGGTATGGTAGATTATGTAAGTATATGAAACAGGGTTCAAGGTTCAAGATATGTATCGGATATACTCGTACATATATAAAATAAATAACCACGATCTGCAAGATACTCCACGGAAAGATTGACGCTTCGGAATTGAGTAACAGCTGTGTCGACTCTACGTCCCAAACAACTACTGTCGGGGTCGAAAACACAGATTGCTTGCTGTGCCGCAGTCCCGTACGGCAGCGCGGTCGGTGTCACCTGTCCCTCGAGTACTCAACGCTCTCAACGCTCTCCTGGACGACAGCCCTGATGTTGACTTGTTCGCTGATAACTGGACTAAAAATACTAAGAGAGTGTCTTTTATTCTGTGAACGTCATGATTAATTTATATTTTTTTTGTGTACCTATTAGATTATTAGTATTCCTATTTGTATGTAATTTTATATTTAATTTTTTTTTTAATTAATGTAATTGGTTTTAATAACCGTTTAATTAAATTAAATAAATAAATAAAAAATAAATAAATATATCCGATATCAAGCTGGGTTCGATGATATAATAACAAATGTTTCTTTTATAACAAATTGCAATATAATCCCTCCCCCCCCCCCCCTCCTCCACCCCCATTTCAATTTGGCAAACGATGCACCAAACACCCTGTATAGTTGAATGGTATGGAGGACGTACCCGCCAGTTTCCGAGCAGGACGAGATCTCCGCCCAGGCCTGGCCGCCCCACGTGGCGGCCTGCACGTCTCGCAGCCCCTGCGTGCCGGCGCGGATGAAGGGGTTGGAGCACCCCCACAGGACCCCTGTGATACTCAGCAGCCCTGTGGGTACACAAACCTTATGAAACTTAGAGAAACGTACTGTCGGGATATCACATCCATTTATTTGATTATTTGGACGTAATGCTAAACACTTAGCAAAAGTAAAGATCCATCAGCGAAGGCATATATGGGAATAATAATATCAATATATCCAATAGCGGTCTATAGAAATAGGTACCTACGAGATATTACGCTTTATAGATTGTCCACTATTATTTATTTTTTATTATTTAGGTAGTGAATGTTATAGATTCTGACTACGCCATCATTTTAATTATACGTACCTACTAGTAACTTTGCATCTAATGAATACATTATCTAAAGCAAAATATTAGCTTTCTTACAAAAAAAATTGGTTGTACAAACAAACAACCTACACATCTCACCTCATCCTAAACTTGGAGGATCTTTGTAGACACACGTTCTTAAAATACCGCCGTTAAAATACCTATAATAATATGGTTTATTCCCCTCTGAAAGGCACGGTGTTAGGATATTAGTGTTCTGTGGGCGCGGTTGTCAGTGTTACAATATGTATCTTTAGGCAAGCTTGTTCACATACCTATGCGGCGGCAAGCGGCGGCACTACGGCAAGACCCTGTATGCGCCGCCGCCGGGCGCCGCCGCGCCGTGTCAGGACTCAAAATAAAACCATAGAGTTATAAAATAAATTTATTTCGTAATACATTGTTCTATTCTAGATTAAAGCTAGGGACACAGTTCTCATGTCATGTCTAAGAAACAAACTTTACATGAAATAAGGCACCGCGTTTTAGGATTCGTAAATATGGAATATCCCATCTTGAGAATTATAATTGTCTTTTTGAGTTATTTAATGGAATAGAAACAATTATGTTCTATATTAGCACTACATAGATACATATATCGTCATCACATAAATTATTACTACACATAATACATAATAATATAATGACATAAAAATTGGCATTGAGAGTGCCATCTGTTTATGCATCTAGTTTATCCACTGAGGGGTGTGTATTCAAGAGACCACTTGTATAAGCATGAAAAATTACTAAAAAATAATTGTAAATAAAATAATGCTAAAAGTTATGTACCTAACTTGTTCCATAAACTCTTGTCTAAATATAAAATGTTCAAAATTAGAAGCCCAATTTAACACCTGGAGTCATTGGCTTCACCTCCGAGAACAGCACACAGTTGTCATCGACCCACTCAACAAACTCCTCAGACAGTGCAACCGCAATCTCCAGGGCAAAGACACAGTCATTCTCTGCTCTATGGGCATCCGCTAGCGGCTTCTTGCCAAGCACTCTGGTGTAGATGTCTTCTAGTTTATATGAGTCTTTTGGTTTGAAGCCATTGATCCATGGCAGGCGGCGACGCAGCTTAGGATTGGGTCTGATGTTTCTTAAAAACATTTTCCTTTTCGGAGTTGATTCATTGATAGCCTTCATATTCAAGTTATTTGTATAAAAGTCATTGTCAGCTGATTTTGAGGGAGAGGCTAAGTCTACAGCATCCTCATCTGATAGTTTTGGCTTTTTGGTTTTTGGTGATGAAATATTACTACTTAGCAATGATGTAGGGGATGCTTCACCCTGTGGTATGAAATTCTCACATTCAGCCGCCGGCATCTCTTCTTTGGTCATCAGTTTCCTTTTCTCCAGAATATCATAGAATCCATGGAAGCTATCGGCACACAGTAAATTATCATCAAAACCAACTGCTAGCTTCTGCAAATGTTTCCGTAGTATTGGATAGTCGAAGCCCAGTCCATTGTGTGCGACAAGACACACAGGAGCGGTCAGGATGGCCAGGAATGAGTTGAGGAGGCGGTAAACTTCGAGGTCGAAGACAGGCTCGTGTTCTAAAAGCTCGTTGGACAGGCCGGTAAGATGGAAAGCTTCCTCCGACACTAGTTTCCGTGGATAGAGGCACAGGGTCAGCTTGTGTTGCACTCGCGGCGGCGCGGGGCGCGGGGAGATCAGATGGTCGCGCTTCACGGCCAGAAAGCACAGTTCAGTGATACGCGTCTTGTTTATTTCGACCGCGGGCAGCCCCGTAGTCTCTGTGTCAAAGAACACGTACGTCGCTACGCGCGGCATGCTGCCTACAAATCGACTTACCTATCGCTTGCAGCATTATTGCATTGGCTAGAGATAATGACTCTGACTCATCCTCTCCTCCCGCGGTGCTAACGTAAACTTGTTGATAGCAGTCTGTTCTTATTGATAAACTTGTTTTTGTTTATGTACGTTACGATAGGTTTGTTCTTGCCGTCGGTCGTTAGCAGTGTTTTCGTCGCTGAAAATATTGTTTTATTTTACATAGTACTTATCAGCCAGAAGAGAACTTGTTTCTTTTTGTAAAATCTGCATACAATTTTAAGCAGATTTTACAACATAAATCGCATCAAAATATCACTTCTTCTTGTAATCAAATCAAATCAACATCAACAATTCAACATCAACTTCTTGAAAAATGGCTCCGCCCCCGGACGCCCGCGCGTAAGAGATGATTAGTTAATTAAATAAAATAAATGTATTGAAAATTGTTTATTAATCAACCTCAAAATAATGCTCGTACCAAAAATTAGTTAAAATAATTTTATTTCCTTGCGAGTCTTAGAGTTAATAATATAAAACTAACCTCAAAATATATTTAAGTAATATAGATTCGTTACATCTAAACCGTTCTAAAAGTCTAAACCTAGACAACAACTATAAGCCTCTAAGTTCACAAAAATATAAATATACCTACCTAATATTATTTAAAATTATTATATTATTTTGCAGACAAAACTACGTATAAAATACAGTTTATATGCAAAACAAAAATTTAAATAATACAATCAATGCAGGTACTTTTTTCAGGAGCGTAAACACATAGGTACATTATGTTAAATGTATAAATAATCTATCACGCGCTTCCCTTCCCGTTACAAAAATTTAACGTGTTTCACCTACCTCAGAAAGGGTCGGACATAGGTGTTTAATAATTCTCTTTACCTACCTACCGATACCGACTAATATTTTTTTGCGTTTTCTGTCCGGTTTTCAGTCTTCAATCTCAGCAGCTACTGCAGCTATTATACGTTCTATGCGCCTTAAAGATTTTAATACGTTGAGTGCGCCTTATAGATTTTAAGAAAACTAGGTACGAAACTTTCTAGAATTTGGTAGTTATTATTAAAAATATTTCGTTAGGGGCATCTCCAAACACGATAAAATATTATTATAATTTCCTGGCTCTCCAATTATAGTTTAGTAAATTATATAATTTAGTACCTAAATTAGAACTGCTCAGCGAGTGGTGGATGTAAAATGAAATTCTTTTTTGAGGGATTTTTTTCGACGGCAGAAACCATACTTTCGTAATTTATATTGGATTTTAATTACGAACTAGTACATAATTTTTTATGCTTAGGTCATAAGTCAGTCAGTCGGCGTAATAGCGTGTACTTAAGTTCTCCGGTCCTAAAAATAACTATCCAATAATTTTTAAAGTATGATGTGAAGTTGCTGTGATTAGAATGCATGTTTTTCCCCAGCAACAAATTTAACTTAGGTAGGTACATGATAGGTACCTATGGAAGAAATATGTCTATGGCGCTCATTAGGGGAGGCCTATGTCCAGCTGTGGACTGATATAGGCTGACGATGATAATGTTAGAAATAAAACAAAAATTAGGAATTGAATTAATATACTGAAACCACAGAGAAAGAACCTTAGCTTGTGGAACTGGTGGTGGAGTCGATAATTTAAATAATAACTAACTAATTATCATCATAGAAAAGTGCCGAGGTACACAAAAAAATGAAAAATCCTAAAAATCACACAATTATCTAAGGTTCACTTAACCCTTCAATTATTGATGTACCAACCAATGATAGCTTACTGTCACTTTGTTTTAAAATAAGCAATTATTTGGTAACTATACAATAGGTAGAATAATATTAAGTAGATAATCTGACCAACATGCTACCTGGTCAGACAGAAGACAATAAATAAGTATGTGCTGTAGTAATAAGTGTGTGCGTAGGTAGGCCTAGTTCACATTATAGTATTTAACACAATCCTTGCTAATCAAGCACCTTACTGCTACAAACGCTAGGTACAACTAGTCTTTATAAGAAATTAAAATTGAGCAATAAATTACTAATCCTAATTCGGAATTATTTTATAAATTAATTAGGTGTACCTATAATAATTAAATTCACAGGGGCTACATAAGGTAACAACAGTACACCGTTGCAATAATCACAATGAAAACCGCCAATATTGCCATCCAGTATTTCTGTAGCCAGTTCTTCCGCTGCGTATCTATCACAACCTTTTTTTCCTTGTACTTCTTCTTCTTCCCGCTGAGCTTCCACTCGTACTCGGCTAGCTCCCGCCTGTTCCTCTCCTCTTCTAGCTGCTTCAGCCTCTGTTGTTCCTTCTCTTTCTCCACTTTTGCCGCAGCTTTCTTAGCTTCGCAGGTGTCATCACACACAACCTTAGCATCGCCACTTCTGACGGTATTGCAAGGTGCTTCTTTCTTAATGTTGCCGCAGGGGCAGTGTATCTTAGTTTTCTTAGTGCAGACCTGTTCGCCGCAGGGTCCCGAGTGGCAAGTGTTCTTGCAGCGGTGTCCGCACGGCAGGTTCCTGGGACACTGCTGCTTGCACGACAACATATCCTCCGTGGCGACGCAGTACTCCGTGCACTTGAGGTAGAGCTCGGTGAGGGCGCAGTGGCACGGCACCCGCTCGAGCACGCCGCACGGCGGGCACGCGTCGGGGTGGCACGCCCGCCGCGCACATTTGTGCGAGCATTTCGTTGGACGGAGCTTAGCGCATTCTCTGTTACAAGGCTTGCAGCTGGATGGAACGTTTGGGTAGTTGGGATCGGGGAGGCTAAGGTGGCAGAGTTGAGTACACGTGTGGTTTCCGCAGGCCAGCGGCTTCCCGCACGGCCGACCGCAGGGGCGCCGCGTCGCCGCGTGGCACGGCTGGTTGTCGGTCTCGTGCTCGCCGAAGCAGACAACTGGGACAGGTAAATTGCAGGGAGGGCATTCCAAGGTCATGATCTTGGTCTTCGGCGGTTGTATATCCCAGGGAGTAGCAGGTTTCTCGATCTGCTTGAACACTACAGCTTTATATTCATGACAAATGTCTTTGCACTGGTGACTGCACTTTTGGTATGTTTTGTTGCAGACCGCTTTACAAGGAGGACAGTCTCCGAAGTGGCAGGAATGCTTATTTTCTTCATGATGTCCACACTTGTACTTCACTTTGCATGGGTGGCTACATTTTGGTGGCTTAGTGAAGCGTTCTCTCCCACATGGGACTGTGACGTAGGTTTCCTTGCACTTACAGGTTACTTTTGATTCCAGGGGGCAGGGGTAGCAGGGTCCATGGTGGCAGATGGTGGTGCACTTGTGGCGGCCGCACTGCAAGGGCTTGTCGCACGCCTTTTCACACGGAGGGCAGTTTCCATTGCAGCACTTCCTGGCACAGCCATGTTTCCCGCAGGGCCTGGTCCCTCTGCACTTGGTGTCACACTTGAACTCCTTGCTGCAGGGTAAGGAGCGCGTGTGCGAGCCACAATGGCACTTCTTCTGAATCATGACTTGGCACGGAGGGCAGGCTCCCTTGTGGCATTTCTCTGGGCAGCCATGTTCACACCCTTCATGCAGCTTCCCACAGGTCCCCAGGCAGGTGTCTATAGTGTCGGGACATTGCACATATCTTTGGTTCGCTCCACAGGGACAGGATCTCATGCCAGAATTAGGACACTCCTCACAGCTGCCAGAATGGCAGACTCTTTCACATTTATGGTAGCCACATGAGAATGGTTTATTGCAAGGTTTTTTGCAGTGCCAGAAGGGGTCATCACAGGGTCTCTTGGTCTTCTCAGCTCCGCACTGGCATGGCTGCACGCTGGTGTGGGTGCAAGGCGGACAGTCTCCCTCATGGCAGATCAGCTCACACTTGTGTGTCCGGCAAGGCAAAGTTTTCTTACATTGAAGGCCACAGGACCACTTTGCTGCACTACATCTGACTTTCTTCTGTTCCTTTTCACAGTAGCATATTCCATTGACAGTCTGGGGGCATGGTGGGCACGGCCCCGGGTGGCAAAGCAGCAGACACTTGTGCTTGCAGTTGTCTCCCGTGGAAAGCCTCTTCTCGCAAACCTCCCCGCAGGTGTGGGGCAGCAGCCAGGGGTGCAGGGGGGGGTTGTCGGTCTTGCCGCAGAAGCAGCGGTACTTGCGCGGGATCTCCTCTTTACTATACGAGTTGCGGCACTTCGGACAGCACCACTCGATCTTCGGCGGCTTATACACGCTGATCGGCGCCTGCGGTTCGATGCTGCGCAGGCTGACGGAGTCGTTTCCCCACTTCTGTATGCAGGCGAGGTGGAAGTGCGAGTAGCAGTGGTCACAGCTCCACACCGCGTGCGCGCGCTTGATGGAGCTGATGCAGATGAGACAGGTCGTGGCGCGCCCGCTGAGGGCTTCTTCCAGAAGGTTCTTGGTCCTGTTGAGCATGTGCGTGTCGCCGCCGCCGCGCCAGTAGCTGCGGAACATTCCCTCTAGCACGCCCGGCTCGTAAGGCTCCTCGTCCTCGGACGACGAAAGATCCTTCATATCCTTCAAATGTTTTTGAACGTTTTGCTGCAGCTTCGCGGCTGCGTCTTTGTAGCGACGCGCCATGACAAGACTTTATTGTTGTTCCTCAATCGAAATAAGACATTTTGTTCATTAAATACAAGCAGATTTTTCACTAAAAACGTGAATCGTCGAATCGAACGATAACAGAGGAAAGGAAACCGATTAGGTTTGACAGGAGACGTCGCAGTCTGACTGAGTTGGCATGACGTTGACACATAGCAGCTGTTTCGTTCAAATGCCAAGAGACAAAGCTTTTACTACTCCCCGGTAGATGACGCTACTAAGTTGAGGAAATTCTAGGGTTTTCGGTGAATAAGGAATTTAGTTTCATGCATGTGGGGGGAAGCTTTCCAATTATAGTTTTATGGACCGACTACCCGGTACAATCGAATGGGACCCAAAAATCATGAATATATTAAAGTCGGTTGCCAGGTTCACACAGTTGACTTATCTACGGTTAGAATGTTTTAACGGTCTGCAGCTAGTTCAATAAAATACCTGGGTTGAATCGTAGATACTCTATTAGTTCTCTTTGTTCTGTTAGGATTGCAATTCAATTGTTTTTTATTGTAAGTACCTACCTGCTTACCTATATGAAAATTGTATAAGTACCTACTTTGTTATTATTGTATCATTATTTCCACGATCTCGGGCCTTATAATTACCTCATTTGGGAGGCATTCGCGGGCCGTAGCCAACTTTATGGGCTCTTTAGAGATTTTATGTAAAGGTGAGGGCTACACATAGGGCATATAATCCAGCGTTGCATAATATGATATATACCTAGGTACCTGATGAATGATGATGCTATACGAAAGGCGAGGCTAAAAAAAAAAATTAAAGGAATAAAAAACCAGCTTATTGTGATAGGTGGTTAGATATCCATCTGATTGTTACTGGACTGGGTTATGTTGTTCTTCTGAGTTTATCGGTTTAGGATAATAATGATAATATTATGTTCCTGTCAGATTAGACCTAGACATAAACCTAAAACCACTAGGTACTGTGTTGGTACTATTGGTAGGACAGATGCAGAATTTTTTTATTGAAACGAACGTGATATAAGTACTTTTTTTATTACCTAGAAGTTAAATTGACAATCATTGTTCAGCACATTTTTACCCCGAATTCGTTAGCCCTATTCAGCAGAATAATAATTAATTACTTAATTATTAGCGTGACATAATTACATCGCAGGTAGGAAGACTTTAAGGCTGACTTGGTCAGACAATGCAAGATTTTCAATAAACATTAAAATATGCACCCGAAATTAGTTATAAAGCATTCACAATAACTTGACTATTTTATTTATTTTTATTTATTTATAAATTAAATTATTGGTAACAAAAAGTAAAAGTTTATGGCACCGTGTAAAGTGGTAACCATAAGGTAAGTAGGGATCTCATCTACCTATTTAATTTAATCAACATTATTTTCTCCAAGATGCATGTATTTAGCCTATAAAATCAGTTAGACTCTAAAGAACTTCATATTATTTGTTAATCTGGGTGAATTAGTATTATACCTCAGGTCGGAATCTTTCTTGGACAGACCTATAATTTGTGTATGCCATTTAATAATTACAGCGCGCCTCTATCGTGCGTGTGCAATAATCAAATTTCATACAAAGTTAAAATTCAAACTCTAAGATTCCGACCCAATTTACAGCTGTACATTTATAAGTATAATATTTTGGTAAGCAAGAAACATATATGGCGACCTTCCGGTAAAATGGCCATCTTAAATTTATTAGATTAGTTAGAAAGAACTATGTATAAACATCTTAACGAACTCTGCTATTGACCTCCTTCTTATTTTTTCCAGTCAGCTTGAACCAGCCAGCCTTTTTATCTTTAGGCATAGAGAGGGAGCGGGACAGCCGATCTCTGTCTCCGTCTTTCCCGACCGCGTCCGAGGGAGGTCGTTCCCTCGTGGGTTTCCGGAGGGTGGATTCCCTGCGCTCGGGCCATGTCGGTGAAGTTAGCAGAGCATCTTCTGGCAGAGCATAAATAAATTAGAGTTCTGTTCGCATGCAGGTGAGTTCTATAGTTCCTGATAGTTTTCAGGAATAGTTCTGGCGTTTTTACCTGAAAAAAGTTAAATGAAATTATGCTCTGCTAACTTCGCGTAGCAGAGCATTTTTAAGGAATCCACACAAAAATTGGTATGAATAAGCTTTTCTATACTAAAAACAGTTCCTGATAGTTTTCAGAAATAGTTCCGGGGTTTTTACAAGACTAATGTCAATTTACAGATTTCATCAAGTAACTTTCTATTAGGGTTAGTCGTGACACGAAGTTCCTTAGACCTGCTCAAACCATAGTACGAATACATTGCCACGAGCAATAAGCGAATATAAAACTACAGTTATGAATTAAAAATATTTAAATGACAAAACTCCTGAAAATTTCATGAAATCGTAACAAAATCCTTAAATAATTGGTGAAAATGTATTGATTCAATGGGCTGTAATGCTCCTTTGAGAGGAGTTCTGATAGCATGCATGAAGAATACAATTAAAAACAGTTAGATCTGACAAAAAAAATACAATTCTAACACAGAACTCCTGAAATTTTCATGAAATCGAACTTTTAACTCGCTACAAAATTATTTAATGTTTGGTGAAAATGTATAGATTCAAGGGCTTGTTGTGCTTTTATTACGACAGTTCCCATAGCATGCATTGAGTATATAATAGAAAACAGACAGGTCTGACGAAAACAGTACAATTTAGACGCAGAACTCCTGAAAATTTCATGAAATCGAACTTTTAACTCGCTACAAAATTATTCAATGTTTTGTGAAAATGTATAGATTCAAGGGCTTGTTGTGCTCTTATTAAGACAGTTCCCATAGCATGCATTGAGTATATAATAGAAAACAGATAGATCTAACAAAAACATTACAATTCAGACGCAGAACTCCTGAAAAGTTCATAAAATCGAACTTTTAACTCGCTACAAAATTATTCAATGTTTGGTGAAAATGTATAGATTCAAGGGCTTGTTGTGCTCTTATTAAGACAGTTCCCATAGCATGCATTAAGTATATAATAGAAAACAGATAGATCTAACGAAAACAGTACAATTCAGACGCAGAACTCCTGTAAATTTCATGAAATCGAACTTTTAACTCGCTACAAAATTATTCAATGTTTTGTGAAAATGTATAGATTCAAGGGCTTGTTGTGCTCTTATTAAGACAGTTCCCATAGCATGCATTAAGTATGTAATAGAAAACAGATAGATCTAACGAAAACAGTACAATTCAGACACAGAACTCCTGTAAATTTCATGAAATCGAACTTTTAACTCGCTACAAAATAATTCAATGTTTTGTGAAAATGTATAGATTCAAGGGCTTGTTGTGCTCTTATTAAGACAGTTCCCATAGCACGCATTGAGTATATAATAGAAAACAGATAGATCTAACGAAAACAGTACAATTCAGACACAGAACTCCTGAAAATTTCATGAAATTGGACTTTGAGCTCGCAACAAAATTATTCAATGTTTGGTGAAAATGTATAGATTCAAGGGCTTGTTGTGCTCTTATTAAGACAGTTCCCATAGCATGCATTAAGTATATAATAGAAAATAGATAGATCTAACGAAAACAGTACAATTCAGATGCAGAACTCCTGAAAATTTCATGAAATCGAACTTTTAACCCGCTACAAAATTATTCAATGTTTGGTGAAAATGTATAGATTCAAGGGCTTGTTGTGCTCTTATTAAGACAGTTCCCATAGCATGCATTGAGTATATAATAGAAAACAGATAGATCTAACGAAAACAGTACAATTCAGACACAGAACTCCTGAAAGTTTCATGAAATCGAACTTTTAACTCGCTACAAAATTATTCAATGTTTTGTGAAAATGTATAGATTCAAGGGCTTGTTGTGCTCTTGTTAAGACAGTTCCCATAGCATGCATTGGGTATATAATAGAAAACAGATAGATCTAACGAAAACAGCACAATTCAGACGCAGACCTCCTGAAAATTTCATGAAATCGAACTTTTAAGTCGCTACAAAATTATTCAATGTTTGGTAAAAATGTATAGATTCAAGGGCTTGTTGTGCTCTTATTTAGACAGTTCTAATAGCATGCATTAAGTATATAATAGAAAACAGATAGATCTAACGAAAACAGTACAATTCAGACACAGAACTCCTGAAAATTTCATGAAATTGGACTTTGAGCTCGCAACAAAATTATTCGATGTTTTGTGAAAATGTATAGATTCAAGGGCTTGTTGTGCTCTTATTAAGACAGTTCCCATAGCATGCATTAAGTATGTAATAGAAAACAGATAGATCTAACGAAAACAGTACAATTTAGACACAGAACTCCTGTAAATTTCATGAAATCGAACTTTTAACTCGCTACAAAATTATTCAATGTTTTGTGAAAATGTATAGATTCAAGGGCTTGTTGTGCTCTTATTAAGACAGTTCCCATAGCATGCATTAAGTATGTAATAGAAAACAGATAGATCTAACGAAAACAGTACAATTTAGACACAGAACTCCTGTAAATTTCATGAAATCGAACTTTTAACTCGCTACAAAATTATTCAATGTTTTGTGAAAATGTATAGATTCAAGGGCTTGTTGTGCTCTTATTAAGACAGTTCCCATAGCATGCATTGAGTATATAATAGAAAACAGATAGATCTAACGAAAACAGTACAATTCAGACACAGAACTCCTGTAAATTTCATGAAATCGAACTTTTAACTCGCTACAAAATTATTCAATGTTTTGTGAAAATGTATAGATTCAAGGGCTTGTTGTGCTCTTATTAAGACAGTTCCCATAGCATGCATTAAGTATGTAATAGAAAACAGATAGATCTAACGAAAACAGTACAATTCAGACACAGAACTCCTGTAAATTTCATGAAATCGAACTTTTAACTCGCAACAAAATTATTCAATGTTTGGTGAAAATGTATAGATTCAAGGGCTTGTTGTGCTCTTATTAAGACAGTTCCCATAGCATGCATTAAGTATATAATAGAAAATAGATAGATCTAACGAAAACAGTACAATTCAGATGCAGAACTCCTGAAAATTTCATGAAATCGAACTTTTAACCCGCTACAAAATTATTCAATGTTTGGTGAAAATGTATAGATTCAAGGGCTTGTTGTGCTCTTATTAAGACAGTTCCCATAGCATGCATTGAGTATATAATAGAAAACAGATAGATCTAACGAAAACAGTACAATTCAGACACAGAACTCCTGAAAGTTTCATGAAATCGAACTTTTAACTCGCTACAAAATTATTCAATGTTTTGTGAAAATGTATAGATTCAAGGGCTTGTTGTGCTCTTGTTAAGACAGTTCCCATAGCATGCATTGGGTATATAATAGAAAACAGATAGATCTAACGAAAACAGCACAATTCAGACGCAGACCTCCTGAAAATTTCATGAAATCGAACTTTTAAGTCGCTACAAAATTATTCAATGTTTGGTGAAAATGTATAGATTCAAGGGCTTGTTGTGCTCTTATTTAGACAGTTCTAATAGCATGCATTAAGTATATATTAGAAAACAGATAGATCTGACGAAAACAGTACAATTTAGACGCAAAACTCCTGAAAATTTCATGTAATTGGACTTTGAGCTCGCAACAAAATTATTCAATGTTTGGTGAAAATGTATATATTCAAGAGCTTGTTGTGCTCTTATTAAGACAGTTCCCATAGCATGCATTGATTATATAATAGAAAACAGATAGATCTAACGAAAACAGTACAATTAAGACACAGAACTCCTGAAAATTTCATGAAATCGAACTTTTAACCCGCTACAAAATTATTCAATGTTTGGTGAAAATGTATAGATTCAAGGGCTTGTTGTGCTCTTATTAAGACATTTATCATAGCATGCATTGAGTATATAATAGAAAACAGATAGATCTGACGAAAACAGTACAATTCAGACGCAGAACTCCTGAAAATTTCATGAAATCGAACTTTTAACTCGCTACAAAATTATTCAATGTTTTGTGAAAATGTATAGATTCAAGGGCTTGTTGTGCTCTTGTTAAGACAGTTCCCATGGCATGCATTTGGTATATAATAGAAAACAGATAGATCTAACGAAAACAGCACAATTCAGACGCAGACCTCCTGAAAATTTCATGAAATCGAACTTTTAAGTCGCTACAAAATTATTCAATGTTTGGTGAAAATGTATAGATTCAAGGGCTTGTTGTGCTCTTATTTAGACAGTTCTAATAGCATGCATTGAGTATATAATAGAAAACAGATAGATCTAACGAAAACAGTACAATTCAGACACAGAACTCCTGAAAATTTCATGAAATTGGACTTTGAGCTCGCAACAAAATTATTCGATGTTTTGTGAAAATGTATAGATTCAAGGGCTTGTTGTGCTCTTATTAAGACAGTTCCCATAGCATGCATTAAGTATATAATAGAAAACAGACAGAACTAACGAAAAGAGTACAATTCAGACGCAGAACTCCTAAAAATTTCATGAAATCGAACTTTTAACCCGCTACAAAATTATTTAATGTTTGGTGAAAATGTATAGATTCAAGGGCTTGTTGTGCTCTTATTTAGACAGTTCTAATAGCATGCATTAAGTATATATTAGAAAACAGATAGATCTGACGAAAACAGTACAATTTAGACGCAAAACTCCTGAAAATTTCATGTAATTGGACTTTGAGCTCGCAACAAAATTATTCAATGTTTGGTGAAAATGTATATATTCAAGAGCTTGTTGTGCTCTTATTAAGACAGTTCCCATAGCATGCATTGATTATATTATAGAAAACAGATAGATCTAACGAAAACAGTACAATTAAGACACAGAACTCCTGAAAATTTCATGAAATCGAACTTTTAACCCGCTACAAAATTATTCAATGTTTGGTGAAAATGTATAGATTCAAGGGCTTGTTGTGCTCTTATTAAGACATTTATCATAGCATGCATTGAGTATATAATAGAAAACAGATAGATCTGACGAAAACAGTACAATTCAGACGCAGAACTCCTGAAAATTTCATGAAATCGAACTTTTAACTCGCTACAAAATTATTCAATGTTTTGTGAAAATGTATAGATTCAAGGGCTTGTTGTGCTCTTGTTAAGACAGTTCCCATGGCATGCATTTGGTATATAATAGAAAACAGATAGATCTAACGAAAACAGCACAATTCAGACGCAGACCTCCTGAAAATTTCATGAAATCGAACTTTTAAGTCGCTACAAAATTATTCAATGTTTGGTGAAAATGTATAGATTCAAGGGCTTGTTGTGCTCTTATTTAGACAGTTCTAATAGCATGCATTGAGTATATAATAGAAAACAGATAGATCTAACGAAAACAGTACAATTCAGACACAGAACTCCTGAAAATTTCATGAAATTGGACTTTGAGCTCGCAACAAAATTATTCGATGTTTTGTGAAAATGTATAGATTCAAGGGCTTGTTGTGCTCTTATTAAGACAGTTCCCATAGCATGCATTAAGTATATAATAGAAAACAGACAGAACTAACGAAAAGAGTACAATTCAGACGCAGAACTCCTAAAAATTTCATGAAATCGAACTTTTAACCCGCTACAAAATTATTTAATGTTTGGTGAAAATGTATAGATTCAAGGGCTTGTTGTGCTCTTATTTAGACAGTTCTAATAGCATGCATTAAGTATATAATAGAAAACAGATAGATCTGACGAAAACAGTACAATTTAGATGCAGAACTCCTGAAAATTTCATGAAATTGGACTTTGAGCTCGCAACAAAATTATTCAATGTTTGGTGAAAATGTATATATTCAAGGGCTTGTTGTGCTCTTATTTAGACAGTTCCAATAGCATGCATTAAGTATATTATAGAAAACAGATAGATCTGACGAAAACAGTACAATTAAGACGCAGAACTCCTGAAAATTTCATGAAATTGGACTTTGAGCTCGCAACAAAATTATTCAATGTTTGGTGAAAATGTATATATTCAAGGGCTTGTTGTGCTCTTGTTAAGACAGTTCCCTTAGCATGCATTGAGTATATAATAGAAAACAGATAGATCTAACGAAAACAGCACAATTCAGACGCAGACCTCCTGAAAATTTCATGAAATCGAACTTTTAACTCGCTACAAAATTATTCAATGTTTGGTGAAAATGTATAGATTCAAGGGCTTGTTGTGCTCTTATTTAGACAGTTCTAATAGCATGCATTAAGTATAAATTAAAAAAAGATAGATCTGACGAAAACAGTACAATTTAGACGCAGAACTCCTGAAAATTTCATGAAATTGGACTTTGAGCTCGCAACAAAATTATTCAATGTTTGGTGAAAATGTATATATTCAAGAGCTTGTTGTGCTCTTGTTAAGACAGTTCCCATAGCATGCATTGAGTATATTATAGAAAACAGATAGATCTAACGAAAACAGTACAATTCAGACACAGAACTCCTGAAAATTTCATGAAATCGAACTTTTAACTCGCTACAAAATTATTCAATGTTTTGTGAAAATGTATAGATTCAAGGGCTTGTTGTGCTCTTATTAAGACAGTTCCCATAACATGCATTGAGTATATAATAGAAAACAGATAGATCTGACGAAAACAGTACAATTTAGACGCAGAACTCCTGAAAATTTCATGAAATCGAACTTTTAAGTCGCTACAAAATTATTTAATGTTTGGTGAAAATGTATAGATTCAAGGGCTTGTTGTGCTCTTATTTAGACAGTTCTAATAGCATGCATTAAGTATATAATAGAAAACAGATAGATCTGACGAAAACAGTACAATTTAGACGCAGAACTCCTGAAAATTTCATGAAATATGACTTTGAGCTCGCAACAAAATTATTCAATGTTTGGTGAAAATGTATATATTCAAGAGCTTGTTGTGCTCTTGTTAAGACAGTTCCCATAGCATGCATTAAGTATATAATAGAAAACAGATAGATCTAACGAAAACCGCACAATTCAGACGCAAACCTCCTGAAAATTTCATGAAATCGAACTTTTAAGTCGCTACAAAATTATTCAATGTTTGGTGAAAATGTATAGATTCAAGGGCTTGTTGTGCTCTTATTTAGACAGTTCCAATAGCATGCATTAAGTATATAATAGAAAACAGATAGATCTGACGAAAACAGTACAATTTAGACGCAGAACTCCTGAAAATTTCATGAAATTGGACTTTGAGCGCGCAACAAAATTATTCAATGTTTGGTGAAAATGTATATATTCAAGGGCTTGTTGTGCTCTTATTTAGACAGTTCCAATAGCATGCATTAAGTATATTATAGAAAACAGATAGATCTGACGAAAACAGTACAATTAAGACGCAGAACTCCTGAAAATTTCATGAAATTGGACTTTGAGCTCGCAACAAAATTATTCAATGTTTGGTGAAAATGTATATATTCAAGGGCTTGTTGTGCTCTTGTTAAGACAGTTCCCTTAGCATGCATTGAGTATATAATAGAAAACAGATAGATCTAACGAAAACAGCACAATTCAGACGCAGACCTCCTGAAAATTTCATGAAATCGAACTTTTAACTCGCTACAAAATTATTCAATGTTTGGTGAAAATGTATAGATTCAAGGGCTTGTTGTGCTCTTATTTAGACAGTTCTAATAGCATGCATTAAGTATAAATTAAAAAAAGATAGATCTGACGAAAACAGTACAATTTAGACGCAGAACTCCTGAAAATTTCATGAAATTGGACTTTGAGCTCGCAACAAAATTATTCAATGTTTGGTGAAAATGTATATATTCAAGAGCTTGTTGTGCTCTTGTTAAGACAGTTCCCATAGCATGCATTGAGTATATTATAGAAAACAGATAGATCTAACGAAAACAGTACAATTCAGACACAGAACTCCTGAAAATTTCATGAAATCGAACTTTTAACTCGCTACAAAATTATTCAATGTTTTGTGAAAATGTATAGATTCAAGGGCTTGTTGTGCTCTTATTAAGACAGTTCCCATAGCATGCATTGAGTATATAATAGAAAACAGATAGATCTGACGAAAACAGTACAATTTAGACGCAGAACTCCTGAAAATTTCATGAAATCGAACTTTTAAGTCGCTACAAAATTATTTAATGTTTGGTGAAAATGTATAGATTCAAGGGCTTGTTGTGCTCTTATTTAGACAGTTCTAATAGCATGCATTAAGTATATAATAGAAAACAGATAGATCTGACGAAAACAGTACAATTTAGACGCAGAACTCCTGAAAATTTCATGAAATATGACTTTGAGCTCGCAACAAAATTATTCAATGTTTGGTGAAAATGTATATATTCAAGAGCTTGTTGTGCTCTTGTTAAGACAGTTCCCATAGCATGCATTAAGTATATAATAGAAAACAGATAGATCTAACGAAAACCGCACAATTCAGACGCAAACCTCCTGAAAATTTCATGAAATCGAACTTTTAAGTCGCTACAAAATTATTCAATGTTTGGTGAAAATGTATAGATTCAAGGGCTTGTTGTGCTCTTATTTAGACAGTTCCAATAGCATGCATTAAGTATATAATAGAAAACAGATAGATCTGACGAAAACAGTACAATTTAGACGCAGAACTCCTGAAAATTTCATGAAATTGGACTTTGAGCGCGCAACAAAATTATTCAATGTTTGGTGAAAATGTATATATTCAAGAGCTTGTTGTGCTCTTGTTAAGACAGTTTCCGTAGCATGCATTGAGTATATAATAGAAAACAGATAGATCTAACGAAAACAGTACAATTCAGATGCAGAACTCCTGAAAATTTCATGAAATCGAACTTTTAAGTCGCTACAAAATTATTCAATGTTTGGTGAAAATGTATAGATTTATATAGATTCAAGGGCTTGTTGTGCTCTTATTAAGACAGTTCCCATAGCATGCATTGAGTATATAATAGAAAACAGATAGATCTAACGAAAACAGTACAAATCAGATGCAGAACTCCTGAAAATTTCATGAAATCGAACTTTTAACTCGCTACAAAATTATTCAATGTTTTGTGAAAATGTATAGATTCAAGGGCTTGTTGTGCTCTTCTTAAGACAGTTCCCATAGCATGCATTAAGTATATAATAGAAAACAGATAGATCTAACGAAAACAGTACAATTCAGACGCAGAACTCCTGAAAATTTCATGAAATCGAACTTTTAACTCGCTACAAAATTATTCAATGTTTGGTGAAAATGTATATATTCAAGAGCTTGTTGTGCTCTTATTAAGACAGTTTTCATAGCATGCATTGTATTTATAATAGAAAACAGATAGATCTGACGAAAACAGTACAATTTAGACGCAGAACTCCTGAAAATTTCATGAAATTGGACTTTGAGCTCGCAACAAAATTATTCAATGTTTGGTGAAAATGTATATATTCAAGAGCTTGTTGTGCTCTTATTAAGACAGTTCCCATAGCGTGCATTGAGTATATAATAGAAAACAGATAGATCTAACGAAAACAGTACAAATCAGATGCAGAACTCCTGAAAATTTCATGAAATCGAACTTTTAAGTCGCTACAAAATTATTCAATGTTTGGTGAAAATGTATAGATTCAAGGGCTTGTTGTGCTCTTATTTAGACAGTTCCAATATCATGCATTAAGTATATAATAGAAAACAGATAGATCTGACGAAAACAGTACAATGTAGACGCAGAACTCCTGAAAATTTCATGAAATTGGACTTTGAGCTCGCAACAAAATTATTCAATGTTTGGTGAAAATGTATATATTCAAGAGCTTGTTGTGCTCTTGTTAAGACAGTTCCCATAGCATGCATTGAGTATATAATAGAAAACAGATAGATCTAACGAAAACAGTACAATTCAGATGCAGAACTCCTGAAAATTTCATGAAATCGAACTTTTAAGTCGCTACAAAATTATTCAATGTTTTGTGAAAATGTATAGATTCAAGGGCTTGTTGTGCTCTTATTAAGACAGTTCCCATAGCATGCATTGAGTATATAATAGAAAACAGATAGATCTGACGAAAACAGTACAATTTAGACGCAGAACTCCTGAAAATTTCATGAAATCGAACTTTTAAGTCGCTACAAAATTATTTAATGTTTGGTGAAAATGTATAGATTCAAGGGCTTGTTGTGCTCTTATTTAGACAGTTCTAATAGCATGCATTAAGTATATAATAGAAAACAGATAGATCTGACGAAAACAGTACAATTTAGACGCAGAACTCCTGAAAATTTCATGAAATTGGACTTTGAGCGCGCAACAAAATTATTCAATGTTTGGTGAAAATGTATATATTCAAGAGCTTGTTGTGCTCTTGTTAAGACAGTTTCCGTAGCATGCATTGAGTATATAATAGAAAACAGATAGATCTAACGAAAACAGTACAATTCAGATGCAGAACTCCTGAAAATTTCATGAAATCGAACTTTTAAGTCGCTACAAAATTATTCAATGTTTGGTGAAAATGTATAGATTTATATAGATTCAAGGGCTTGTTGTGCTCTTATTAAGACAGTTCCCATAGCATGCATTGAGTATATAATAGAAAACAGATAGATCTAACGAAAACAGTACAAATCAGATGCAGAACTCCTGAAAATTTCATGAAATCGAACTTTTAACTCGCTACAAAATTATTCAATGTTTTGTGAAAATGTATAGATTCAAGGGCTTGTTGTGCTCTTCTTAAGACAGTTCCCATAGCATGCATTAAGTATATAATAGAAAACAGATAGATCTAACGAAAACAGTACAATTCAGACGCAGAACTCCTGAAAATTTCATGAAATCGAACTTTTAACTCGCTACAAAATTATTCAATGTTTGGTGAAAATGTATATATTCAAGAGCTTGTTGTGCTCTTATTAAGACAGTTTTCATAGCATGCATTGTATTTATAATAGAAAACAGATAGATCTGACGAAAACAGTACAATTTAGACGCAGAACTCCTGAAAATTTCATGAAATTGGACTTTGAGCTCGCAACAAAATTATTCAATGTTTGGTGAAAATGTATATATTCAAGAGCTTGTTGTGCTCTTATTAAGACAGTTCCCATAGCGTGCATTGAGTATATAATAGAAAACAGATAGATCTAACGAAAACAGTACAAATCAGATGCAGAACTCCTGAAAATTTCATGAAATCGAACTTTTAAGTCGCTACAAAATTATTCAATGTTTGGTGAAAATGTATAGATTCAAGGGCTTGTTGTGCTCTTATTTAGACAGTTCCAATATCATGCATTAAGTATATAATAGAAAACAGATAGATCTGACGAAAACAGTACAATGTAGACGCAGAACTCCTGAAAATTTCATGAAATTGGACTTTGAGCTCGCAACAAAATTATTCAATGTTTGGTGAAAATGTATATATTCAAGAGCTTGTTGTGCTCTTGTTAAGACAGTTCCCATAGCATGCATTGAGTATATAATAGAAAACAGATAGATCTAACGAAAACAGTACAATTCAGATGCAGAACTCCTGAAAATTTCATGAAATCGAACTTTTAAGTCGCTACAAAATTATTCAATGTTTTGTGAAAATGTATAGATTCAAGGGCTTGTTGTGCTCTTATTAAGACAGTTCCCATAGCATGCATTGAGTATATAATAGAAAACAGATAGATCTAACAAAAACATTACAATTCAGACGCAGAACTCCTGAAAAGTTCATAAAATCGAACTTTTAACTCGCTACAAAATTATTCAATGTTTGGTGAAAATGTATAGATTCAAGGGCTTGTTGTGCTCTTATTAAGACAGTTCCCATAGCATGCATTAAGTATGTAATAGAAAACAGATAGATCTAACGAAAACAGTACAATTTAGACACAGAACTCCTGTAAATTTCATGAAATCGAACTTTTAACTCGCTACAAAATTATTCAATGTTTTGTGAAAATGTATAGATTCAAGGGCTTGTTGTGCTCTTATTAAGACAGTTCCCATAGCATGCATTAAGTATGTAATAGAAAACAGATAGATCTAACGAAAACAGTACAATTCAGACACAGAACTCCTGTAAATTTCATGAAATCGAACTTTTAACTCGCAACAAAATTATTCAATGTTTGGTGAAAATGTATAGATTCAAGGGCTTGTTGTGCTCTTATTAAGACAGTTCCCATAGCATGCATTAAGTATATAATAGAAAATAGATAGATCTAACGAAAACAGTACAATTCAGATGCAGAACTCCTGAAAATTTCATGAAATCGAACTTTTAACCCGCTACAAAATTATTCAATGTTTGGTGAAAATGTATAGATTCAAGGGCTTGTTGTGCTCTTATTAAGACAGTTCCCATAGCATGCATTGAGTATATAATAGAAAACAGATAGATCTAACGAAAACAGTACAATTCAGACACAGAACTCCTGAAAGTTTCATGAAATCGAACTTTTAACTCGCTACAAAATTATTCAATGTTTTGTGAAAATGTATAGATTCAAGGGCTTGTTGTGCTCTTGTTAAGACAGTTCCCATAGCATGCATTGGGTATATAATAGAAAACAGATAGATCTAACGAAAACAGTACAATTCAGACACAGAACTCCTGAAAATTTCATGAAATCGAACTTTTAACCCGCTACAAAATTATTCAATGTTTGCTGCATCTGATTTGTACTGTTTTCGTTAG